>AFIY01000193.1:0-64849 GCA_000223825.2 Zymoseptoria passerinii SP63 | reverse complement strand
GGGGTGGGTGGGGGGATGTGGAGGGGTGTGGCTCTGCTGGTGTTTGTTCTGCGGTGGAGTGATCCTGGTTGATCGGCGCTGTTGGTGTTGGCTCTTCGAATGTGACGGTCTTGGTCGATTTTGACTTGACCGGTTCTGATGGGCAGTCCTCATCTTTCCCCTCTTCGTCGTCTGCCTTTGCATGATGCACATCCTCGCCCTCCTCCCACCCCATCGGCTTCGACAAATCCACCTCTTCACTCCCATCCGCCACATTCGCCCTCTTCAACAACCGTTCGATCAACGCGGGCCCCAGAGAACTCATCAACTCCCTCCTCTCCTCCTCAATCTCCTCCACGCTCATCTCGGCCAGTTTCCGGCGATTTTCAGCATCGATCCGAGTCTTTTCTTCGTCTTCCCAGGACTTCACTTTGCCATCCGAAAGAGGTTCTCGTGGTGGAGGTGTTGCTTCATCTTGGACGGTGAGAGTGGGCGCTTTCACTGCTGCTGCAGCGTTCTGCTTCTGCTTGAATCGCGACTCTCCCAGTATCCGCTTCTTGTGCTCGGGAAATCCATTTTTTCGATTCTTGAACACGGGCATAGAAGGCGCTTTGGGAGCGGCGGGTTTGCGCTCGAGGACATGGCCGATGAATGCAGCGGGTAAGACTGTGCGATTCCGCTCATCTTCATCGTCGTCGTCCAGGTTGAGTTCGAACTTCGTGCCTCGTATCATATTGTTGTGTTGTTGTGTTTGATGTTGATGAAAGGGTTTGTTTCTTGGTTGAGGCGGGGGGTTTTGCGTGAGGCTCAAGATCTGTGGCTTGCCTTTGTTCCTTCGGATGACCGGATCGTCGGATGTCGGGAAGAAATTCAAGGTTGGATCCGCCGCGGGTGAGCTAGTCCGCTTCGATCCAACCTTATCATCAGAAATAGACACCGGCTGAACGTATTGGGGTCTTGCAATGGATGGACATGTCTATGATGGATATGAGTGAGGATGGGTGCGTTTCGGTAATAAGCAGATCGATGATGGCTGGTCCGCTTCGTGAAGTAACATAACAACAAGATGACATTGGTCGTTTCCCAGCCGGCGAATTCAGATCAGATGGGAACAGGCTAGCGACGCTTCATTCAGCAGCGAGGGAAACCTCAGTACCAGAAGTAGAGCACATGTCGATGAGATAGAGATGTATGTAAAATAAGAATGAAGAGTATACAAGCCAAAGAACGTCTATTGAAGAACAGGAACCAGAAGCTAGCTCCACATACAATATGATACCGACATCTTCGGCACCGCCAACGCAACTCCGACTAGGCCAGGGCATGTTTACCGCGGGGAAGGGCCCCCCCCCCCCCCCCCCCCCCCCCACCCCAACAGTGGACACACGGGCACTGTTTCGATCTTTCTTCCTTCTAGGCTTCTACCACCTTTTTGCCTTGTGGCTCTCTCTCCTCCGCGCACGGCTGAGTCTGGCCGCGCTGGTGGTCATGGCCTGACTGACTGACTGACTGACTGATGAGACTACTGACTGGCTCTGGTGACCATCTTCGGCTTTGGCTTTGGGCTTTGGGCTTTGGGCTTGGCCTTGGGATGTCCTTCAATCAATCAATCAATCCATCAATCAATCAATCCGTCGTCACATGCTTTCAGAATTCCCATGAGAGGTGTCGTGACTGTCGTCGTCCCAAATTTCGCCAAATCCCGCGTCCCAGCCCAGTTGACGCTGCCCTGACCTTTTTCCCTTTCCCCATATTCTAATAACACTCTCCTCTCTCTCCCTCTCTCTTTCTCTCTCTCTTTCTTCCCATTCTCTACTGCAATCCTCCGACACGTCTTCCATCCTCCTTCACGCCTGTCCTTCTCATCGACTTCATCCCGAAAATACCACGCCCGGAATCCACTCCTCCACCGCCATCTCGCTCCGGCATCATCGGGAATATTGCACGACCATCACGGCCTTCACCTCTCGGGAAAGAGAAAGAGTTGGGTCGTCGTGTCGTCGGCGATTTTTTTTCATTGCGACAGACGTTGGCGGAGACGGAAGCAGAATCCCGGCGTTTCAATTGGCTCCCTCCATTCTCGCTGGTCAAATGTCGCTTGCCGTCGTGTCGTCACAGCTTTGAGCACAACGCAGCACGATCTGTTGCAAGTTGGAAGTTGAAGTTCAGGCACCGACACCCCCCCCCGCAATTGTCGGTCATTCGAAATAATTCACAACTTCGTTCGCCCGTCCGTGAGTCGCATATCAAAACTTCTTGGCGTTCTTCACGACCGACACCATATCTCCACCAACAACACAACCACCCCCCGCCAACTTGAACATGCCTCCCGCACCCATGGACGACGACGGTGACACGTCGAGTATTTCCTCTCCGCCACAATCTCCGCAAAATCATCCCGAAGACGAGACGATCAAGGTCGCCCCACGATATCTTGGTGAAGGTGTTGTTCACCCGTCGGCTTCTGCTGCTGCTGCTGCTTCCATATTATCATCCACCACACCACTCCCGGATGCTGCTCCCGTCAAACCAAAACGTACACGCAAACCAAAGCTGGATGCAGATGGGAATCCCATCCTACCGAAGTCGAGGAAAAAGGCCGAACCCAAAGTCAAGACGGAAGGTGCAGCAACGACGGCTCCGACGAAACGGAGAAAGAAGACGGCGACGGACGAGAAGGCCACGACGCATGCTCCTGCTGGCCATGTCCGTCAATCGACGCTCACCGGAATGCATGGTCACTTCCTCCCACCGGGCAATCCCGCCTCTTCCGCTCCGCATCCCTCTCACCAACCACCGCCACCACACTTCCCACCTCCCTCCACCATCAACAACAAGACGTCAACATCCACATCCGACACATTGTCCCGCAATAGTCTACCGCCGCCGCAGATGTTATCCACTCCCACCCCACGACCCTTCTCCAGCGGACAGAATTACGATCCTATCCGCGGACAAAACTATGATCCCATCCGTGGCGCGATCGACACGACTTCATCCCGACCCACGGTCCTGTCAAACGCTCCTCAATCCACCCATGCATCGCCGCATCTCCACCGCGCATCACCACATATCAACCGTGCTTCGGCATCACCCTCCATCACGAGTCTGATCGATCCACCATCGACAGACACCGCTGCCGTCACCTTCAACAACACACAACCACAAGCGCAGCATCCCACGGCCATGTTTGTCAATCAACAACCCTCGGCACACCTCACTCCACTTCCGTCTCAACAACCTACGCCCACTCCACAACCACAACTCGTCCCACCCATGGACGGCGCGATGGATGTCGACATGGACATCAACGACCACGAACCGCCGAAACAACCCACCCTCAAAGCACCTTCCAAATCTTCATCCTCCGCACCGACACCAAAACCCGCCAAATCTCCTCCCGGCAAACCCCTCCTCAAACCTGGCACTGGCACAGGAATCCTCTCTTCCTCCAATCTCTTCGGCGGCCCTTCCTCCTCCGACTCCTCCGAACCCAAAGGCATCACCATCGAACTGCGCATTGCTCTCCGCCCCGAGGGCGGGAATGCCATCAACATTGCCCAGGAGATCGCCAAGAAATACGGTCGCGACGCCATCAACCCACGCGTGGCCGCCCACCGCGAACGTCTCCAACAAGTCGCCGCACAAGCCCATCGTCTCGAAAACGGATCCGCCGACGACAACATGTCCGTCGACCTCATGTCCGAACTCGACGGCGACAGCAACGTCGAAATGGGCGGCGTGGAGGAGAATGAAGCACCGAAGTTGAACAAAGACGGCAAACCCATCCGCAAGAGGAAAAAGGTGGAGGATTACGACAAGGAGGACGACTTCATCGACGATACCGAATTGGCGTGGCAGGAACAGGCGGCTGTGGCAAAGGATGGGTTCTTCGTGTATTCAGGTCCATTGGTTCAGCCGGGTCAGAGCGCGCAGGTTGAGTCCGCCACTGGACGCGGCGGGTACGAATGGCGCGCCGGCGAAGGCTCCAGTCAAGAGAACGAAGGGTACGCGTGGGGCGGCGGCGGCGTCGGGAGGAGCGGTCCTACCAAAGCACGAAAGCGGAGATTGAAATGGCGGAGTTGGACAAGAAGGAGGAGAGGGAACGGTTGGCGGGTTTGACGGGGAGTGGCATCGCGCCGGCGAGTGCGTTTGTCAATGGGGGGCCGGCGGTGGTGGTGCGGGAGAGGGAGAGAGAGAGTGTGGGCGTGGGGGTTGCGGGGAGGGGTGGGGTGAATGATGTGCCCGGGGAGGTTCGGGTTTAGAATGCTAGGGAGAAGAGGCAGAGGGTGATGTTGGGGTTGTTCGATTTGAGTACTCGATGATCTCTTTCGCCAATGGATCGAAGGACGCCTGTGGTCACCCCCTCCCCCCCCCCGATGATGAACCCCCCCCCCGATGATGACCTAAGAGAAAGCTGGGCATGGTAGCCATGGTTGATCGAAATTATGATATATGCGCATGTGCATGTGCAATTATCCCTTCATTCGGTCGTGGGAATTGTTTTTCTCTTTTTCTTCGAGTGGGTAAGTGTGAATACCTTGGCGGTCCTGCGCAAAACAAAGGTGAAAAGGTACAGAGTCTTTTTTTTTTCTCCAGATTAGGCACAGTATACAGTATCGCATCGGTTGAAGATATGCGTACAAGCGTTATGTATCAGCTTCTCTGGTGACCTCCTTCTCACAACGCAATCAACAGGCACCAGACCCAAGACCAAGGACCATATGGACTCCATCGGGTATGCACTATAGCTGATTCGAAATTCGTCTCCTCGTACAATGGACGACGTGTCTATAATTGGTACCAAATGTGTAAACATGTACGCGTCCAGGACTCTCCCCTTTCACTGGGGGGTTTTTTTGTTTCTTTTTACTCGCGCTTCTTATCCCCATCCTCCTTTTCCTTTCCCTCCTCATCCTTCGCACCACCAACCCCGTCCTCCTCCTCCTCCTCCTCCCCCCTCGCCGCCTCAACCGCAGCATCGACCTCCGGCTGCACACTCTCATCCACATCCCTCACCTCACTCCGCGTCTGCGTCCCCCCTCCCACCACCGCCGCCTCCTGCGCCTCTCCCAATTCCTCCGCCACACCCTCCACCTGATCCATGACATCCTCCTCCTCCTCCTCCTCCTCTCGCTGCGTCGTTGTTCCTCCCTCCTCTTCCTCCGTCTCGAACGCCACTCGTCGTTCGCGATCCGCTTCGATTTGTCCTTTGAATTGCGCCATATCCTCGCTGGGATCGGACTCTGCTTTTCCCTCGCTCGGGTTCCCACCGGGAATGTCCTCATTCGTGCGAAGGGATGCGTCGAGGGAATTCAAGTCTTCGTCCGGGTTGGAGGGGAGGTGAGGATCTCTTTCCTCTGAATCTTCTTTTTCCACGACGTCGGCGGCTGCCTCGGAGGATGTCATGTTTGCAGGGGTGGTATGGTGAGTGACGGCCGAGGAGAAAGATTCGTCTTCGCTGTCGAGGAGGCTTTGCTCCGCTTCATCGAGGAGACGCTGGTCTTCTTCGTGTTGGGCGACGGAGACGCCGACGAGGTCGGAGTCGTAGTTTGGTTCGTCGAGGGGGGATTCCGCAGCGGCAGCAACAGTGGGTGCATCGAGTTGTTGTTGTCGTCGGCGGGATGGACGTTCAGTGAATTTGCGAGATCTCGACTTCTCTGGTTTAGCTGGAGGTTCCAATCCGTGGGTGGCGGTGTATGAGACGATCCCTCTCTTCGCCAGTCTTGCTCTCGTCTCCTGCCCTTCTTGTCCCGCGCGGCCGAGCACGCCCGCTACGACCTGCACGCACCGCAGCGAGTCGTCGTTCGCGGGGATCGGGTACGTCACCCACGTCGGGTTGGCGTCTGTATCGATGATGCCGATGGTGGGGATGTTGTTCAATCCACACTCATGCAGCAACACATAGTTTTCCAACGGGTTCAGACACACCACCAAATCCGGCTTCAAAGCGGCTTTACTCCCCAACTGCGTTTCAAATCCTTCCACCTCCCGATCCAGCTCATCGACCACCTTTTTCGCACACCCGCCGAGGATTTGTTGTGCATTGGTGATACTCCCGGGAATCCACTTGGTGAACAGATGACACCCCTTCGCCATCTGCGCAGCCTTGACCACCGCTCTCGCGTGTCCTTCTCTCGTGCCGACGAACAATACCAGACCTCCCCGCTCCGTCACTCCGGAAACAATCTTACACGCTCGTCGCAGATGAGACGCCGTGACATCCGGACTGATAATGTGCACCCCATCTCTCACGCCGAAAATGTACCGCGAGTTCGCGGGATTCCACAAACTCGTCGCGTGACCGAGGTGGGATTGCGAAGCGATGAGGAGTTCGAGGGTGATGTCGCGGGGATGGGGCGGGTTGGAGAGGAGTTGGTAGGGTTTGTAGTGGGGGGATAAGACGCTGCCGGTGCTGGAGAGGTGGAACTTTTGGTGCTGGAAGAAGGCGTAGTCGAGGGCGACGGGGTGGTTGGGGTCGTTGAGGGGCACGGCGGGGAGGGAGTCCGGACGGGAGGTTGCCGGTGTGGAGGGGGAGTTGTCGATGAAGGTTGGGACGCCGACGACGCTGGAGGTGCGAGGATCGGTTTCGAGGGAGGAGTTGAAGCGGCGGGACGGGCGGAGGAGAAGGGATGGTTTAGGAAGGGCGATGCGGCCTGGGAGGGAGGTTAGTTAGTTAGATGCGTTGTTGATGATTTGAGGTTGTTGGTACCATGCCGCAGCCGTAGAGGCGCTCTTATTATCATTGTGGTTGATGTATGGCGAGGAAGGTGTTTCTATTGCGCGGTCAATGAACTTTGCATGGCATGGTCCGCCCGCCAAGCGACACTCCCGCGGAGAGCTCTCTCTTACAGCTTCCTACAACACACAACATTCACTTGAACACGTTCAATGCCCTGTTGGGCTGCAATTCGCTTGTCCGATGCCATGTCGTACCGCGAGGGCGTACCGGCCCTTGGTACAAACCTCCGCGCAATGCCTCTGGATCACCGACGAAGTCCTCGCCAACGCTTTCAATCGCTTCACTCGCGCGCTGGGTGGAGCTAAGCGACACGGCAGCAATGTCCCAGGACCACTAGAAGCTCGTCGCAGGTCGGCGAAGAGGCGCATGGGACTTGCATCGCATGCTGCAAGCTCTTCGCCAGCGCCTGACTTGGGCACTCTTTTCGGACTCAGTGGTTTCGGAACGTCGAGGAAGCAGGACTTGGAAAAGAGCTGGAAATACGAGCCGCCGGCTGAAGCGACGACACAACAAGCTCCAACGAGCGATAGAGATGCTGTCTGGGAGTATGGATGGCCGGGTGGGACACCAAGGAGGAAAGAGACCGTTTGGGAGGACTTCTTGAACGTCTCTCAGCATATACAAGGGGATCCGATAGAAGAGAGTAGGAAGGCATTTGAACAGCTGCTCGCCGGGAAGGACAGTACTGGGCCGATATCAGCGAGCGACATGACCGATGTGACCACGTTTCTCGAATCTACAGCAGACGAACCCGCAGCGCACAACATCGACAAGATGATGGACTGGATTGGATATCGCTCAATGGACGAGACACAGCTCGGCGACTTCATTCTTGCAAGACTACAATCGGACAGCATGAGCAATCATGGACTCGCGAGGGCCCTTGCCTACATGGCTGTCCATCAAAATGCAAAACACATCAGCGAGATTTTGGCCCATCCGATCGGCCAGAGCGATGGCACAGGCGATTTTCGAAAGATATGCGGATCGACCACAAGGATGCTACTGGATCGTCTCCAACCGGATCCGCTCGCTCCCGCGCCTGCACAAGTCTTGCTATGGCTACAATGCCTTATGGACTCCAATCCGCGCCCGTTCATGATATATACAAGCAAAACCTGGCGGGACGTGTATCGCGAACTTGAACGCGTTTACAAAAGCCCGGCTGCAATTGGCCCTCACCTCGCATCGCTCAGTCACACCGATCTTTCACGCGTCCTCCTTGTACATTGGGTTCCACACATCCTGCCAGATGTAGGCGATCCTCCCAAGGCGGGCAACGCGAATCCCACGTTCCCCTCCGGGGACACCAACATCACTGGTCGTGTATTTCAGCCTCCATCCCCATTAGTCCTCAAGCTCGCACTGGAACGTCGAAGAAGAGTCAAAGTCTCGATGCGACGCAGACCGATTCGCCAACACAACCCACTCATCGATCTTTTCATCGTTCTCAACCAATACAGTGTACCACTCGCAGGTCTTGCCCAGGACGTCTTCAAAATCTTCCACCACAAACGACCAGAGATCACCTTCAAGTTCTTCCGCCACTTTTGGCACCGTCAATTTCTCGAAGTTGACGTGCAATTTGCCCGACGCCTGGTCAATCACTTCTTGAACATCGGTCAGCCAAAGTATGCGTATCGTGTCTTCACATACATCCCAAATCTGCCGCTCAGTCAATGCTATGAGCTCCCGCTCAAACTCGCTGCCGACGGCATCGGCCACTCCGTCAACATATGGAATGTTCTGCGACGCCAGGCTCCTCCAGATTACATCGAAATGGCTGACAGGGGTTATCACACGTTGAGCCTCGTGCCGGAGCACATCGAACTAGTCAACCTTGTCGCTTGGAAGTTTGCATTATCCAAGTCGCTGGACGACCGCGTGGCATACCGTCGAGTCTGGGAATGTCACCGCTTCCTGAGCGATCGCGGCGCAACCATCAGCAACGTCATGACTCGTGCCTTGGTAACGGCAGGTGTGGTTCGTCCGCTTCGCAACGTCCGGCGCCCTGGAGCGAGAAAGTTCAAGTATATACACGATTTGGTCAAGCGGGTCGAGGGGGATCAGGTTGCTCAAGCCCTCGATCGCGCGGTGTATACGCATTGGAGCAAAAAGGTGTTGATGACGGGGCTCGCTGCTGTGCGATATTTGGTCGAGGAGAAGATGGGGCGGAGGAACGATGGGGATCTCAAGTGGCGCATCGGCACGATGAAGCTGTGGAGCAGGGGCAAGAAACGCTCGCGCGTCTACGATCCGTCGTATGACAGGATCGCTGCGGCTGCGACATCGTCGAGACGACGGTCAGGAGAGACACTGACGGATTCAAGCCCTGAAGCAGATCTGGAAAGTGAGCTGAACTGGACTTTGCCCGCAGCGGTGATGCCCTACAAGCCGATCGGTCTGCTGCACGACTCTGCGGCAGATCTTGAATTCGAAACATCCGAGAACGCTGTCAACCGGAAAGCAGCGCACCTACCTTCCACCGTAGCTCCCGCGCCGGACTTGGTTGATGTCGCGCGTGACCGCGAATCCGCACAAATTTCAGACGACTCCAACTTGACCGAGGATCTGCTCGACGCACAGATCAAGACTTGCGAGATCCCACCCGCTGCGGTGCTTTCCGTTGCGCCTACGCGAAGTGGCCTAGGGTATGACGATGCAGCTGCACCGTCTTCATAGACCATGCTTGAATCAGCTATCACACCGACCTCGCCCCTCATGCGAGACGTCCTCGCCTACGCACCGCCGATCATTCCCGAGCAGGTCTCGTCAGAGAAGCAAGTGCGAAAGCCGAAACTGGTACCCAAGAAGCCAGCATTTCTGAACAGGAAGGGGCAAGTTTCAGGCCAGTAAAGTCAGAATCATGCGGAGTGATGTCGTGCCGGAACTCTTGAGACTGGAGCGATACACGAGGAAGAAAGGTGGGTAGAACCTTCGGATGGGGTGTCGAAGTCGGGGGTGTGAATTGCGACTTCTGCGCCATTGGGAAGAAGAGCTCGGAAGCTGCAGACACACACGGCCATTTTGCGTCGATCGAGTAAGGCAGCAGACCTGAATGCGGAGGAAGAAAGGAGCGGACGCGTGCAGCACCTCGCTCCGAGTTCGAAAGATCGCACCATGCATATACAGACAATCTATGACACCTCAAATTTCGAGCGAGCATGCGTCACACCTACAGCTCTTGTCAATGTTCTTGGTCGCACGAAAGTCTGCGCTTTCTGTTCTCCAACTCTCCGCGACCTTTTGCTGTCAGATTCCGTGAAAGTCGAGAGACTTCTGCACGTCACAATTGATCAATCATCAAGTAATGATACAGCACTTCCGTCAGCACGATGGATGAGGTGACTACTCTGCAGCAACTCTTTCCAAAGTCGATCGGATCGAAGCGGAAGCAACACTGCTACCTTACTGGAGACAACAGACGAGTTATTGTGCAAGATTGACTTGTCGTACCCCAACCCTAACCCTAAGACATTACGTGTTCTCATCGGGCTCTCAACCACGACACGACGCTTCCGACGCTTCTCCAGCAGCCGGCATCGTTCGGAATCACTCTCATGGATCACAGTGATCGCGCGAATAATGAAGCCGATGAACCCATTGTAGGCAAATTTCCTGCAGCGAGCAGGCACCGCGAAGCGCAGATCGACAAAAGTCTTCTGAGCTCATCGAGCAGGCACCGGATCCTCGAAGGTCTCAGTTGATCCTGCTCGCTGTGGAAACGGAGGCGTGAACAGGCTGGACACGAACGAGCAAGGCATGTCGTCGACTCTTGCATTGCCTTATCACAAGCCTCTCACAGCGTGGCGCGCGGCACCCACGGCGCCTCGCAAAGACCAAAGACCCTTCTACTCTGTGGTGGCTAGTGGTTTGACTTCGCAATGGCTCGCTTGCAACCAGAAATTTGGGTCGATAATTCTTGCCCTCTTCTTCAAGACTCAAGACGGAGAGTGGCGCGTGGCGGTGCATGGAAGGAGGACCTTAGGGTTTCATCGAAGGAAAGCTAGCTCGAGAGCTTCGTTTCAGGACGGAAGCTTCCTTCGGAGAGGTCACCTCGTCGAGTCGATTGGAGGGGAGCGTCAAGTCGCAATCCGCGGAGGATGCTAGGGGACCAGAGACTGTTGGAAGTGGAAAAGTTAGTGCCGGTGATAGTTCCTGTTCCAGGCCTTTGCTGGACTATCACTTACCACTCTCTCCAGCTTCCGGAACGACGACCGACTTCTGCTCGCCATAGCAGAAGATAGAGAGCTAATAATTCGTTAGCTCCCCGGTCTACTCGTAGACACAAACATCCTCGAAATGTACGAATATCCTCGAACTATATGTCCGTTCTCTATCGCAGACTGCGTAGTCCAAGCTGCCGATGTCCGAATTCAGTTTGAGCGGGACCAAGGAGGGAACCAGGCAGACAAATCTTCAACGACGCGGCACAGTCCCCCCGTCTCCACATGAGAGCTCGCCATTCGAGACATCGCGATTTCACTTCGACTTTGTTGCCCGGTCCGCGGGATCTCGATCGACTCCTGGGGGTGCGGAGACCCCCTCGCAGGACAAGGCCAACCCACGTTGCATACCAAGATGCTCTGGAGCACCGGACCACGATCCTGCAATTATCTATCCAGGGTCCTCTTAGCTCACGTAGGCGCCTCTAAGCATGGAGACCAGCGCCGGGAAATGGACGGATGGCGTACATGTGGCGCAGCAGCTCTGGAGGTCGATCGTGGTTTTCTGTAGCCGTCGGGCGGCAGGTGTCCGACAACGACATGCCGGGCGGAAGATGCTGCGTGAAGTCTTCGGCCAATTGATACAGCAAAGGCGGCGAAGGTTCCAGTACGTCGACTGCCGCCGAATCTTCAAGAGCCATGCGATTCCAAAAAACCCGCCATAGTTGTCGATTCCAAAACCGCCAGAGCTGTCGATCACAAAAAGACATGTTGCGGACTGTAGGTCTCAGGCGAAGTCAGATCAAGGGGCAGGCACATTGACCTCAAACCTCATGGCGTATACATGAGTGGAAGTCGACGAAATCATCCAAATGCCGAAAGACATCCTCCTGTGGTTTCAATGGACGTTGCTCACTTCACGAGCACCCTCCTCTTGCATGGCGACAAAGCTCGAACTTCCAATCATTGATGTAACGCGCAGGCGGACAAACCCAATGCGCATCGTGACTGTAAGAAACATGAAGTCTTCTCTGACTATGGTCTATAGCTGGCACGACCATAGTCGCAGCTGGGTGGTAAGAGGATAAAGGCCGAGTTGGCATCTCTAGACCAACGATTGCTGGCCTGCTCCATGTATTGCCAAGTTTACGACGACATGTGCTCAGTTGGTACCGATGGAAGGAAGCCACACACGATGCATCACTGCGTCGAGATCAAAGCGACCTCCTCGGATAGCACGCTGTGAGGCCATGTGGATGCTTCTCCGTCTGGCAGAACCGACAACGATGTCCTTCCGAATCACAACAGGCGTCGAGGCCCTCTGAGCAAGATCACATGTTCTTGGCATTCCGCCACACCCCGTACCTCTCATCGCGCGATCCGCGCGGAGGTGCATGACATCGAGATGCACAGGGCGAAAGACTTCGCCACACAGCGCACAGCGTATAGCAAGCGAGAGGTCCAGCCACCGAGCAAGCCCATCCAGCAGGACCTCGAGCTCAGCCAGCGCCTCGATCGGAAGTGATCACGATGGCATCTTCTCCGGATGGCTCCACGTTACACAGCGAGCGATAAGGTCGTTCAAGTGGCGCGCTGTGAGAGAGTTCAGAGTTCATGACGAGAACACGAGCTCACTCTCAGTATTCCGGGCGAAAGAAGGACGGACAAGCCAACCCTTGCCAATGCACGAGATCCCGCGAACAACGCATCTGCGGCGCCTTCGATGAGGTTTGAGGAAAAAGCAAAAGGCTGGTAAATCCAACCCACGCCGCGAAAACTTGACGCCTCACAGATGCAACATGCAGATATTCTCCGACGGCGCTGCGTGGAGCTGCAGGGTTGATGTGGCGCCATCACCTGTGACCTCCACTCCAAGACTTCCTGAATCAACCTGTGCCGGACATCGTAGACTTGACCGATGGGGGACAACAAGAAACCATCATTGCGATTTTGCTCGGTTCGTAGGCGCCGTGCAGAGTCATGTCATTCCGAGTACCGCTTTCTCACAATCCCGTCGCAACAAACCCCTCCATTCGCTCTCAGGGCAACGCTCCCAAACCCGTGGCTGAATTTCTTTAAACAACGAACATCCTTACTCCGGGGAGTTGCACAACCCCCCACGAGCCGGAAAGCTATTCCCTCCCCTCCCCGACTCCAACGGATGCAGTCGGAGATCATCGAGGACAGAGGCTGAGAGAGGCTGGAACGTTTCGCGGTCGAAGTCTCGAAGGAGTACGAGGGTACCTCCCTGCCGAGAGATCACGAGGGGAGGTGCGTGATGGCCTGCCGGGCATGGTGTG
Organism: Zymoseptoria passerinii SP63; assembly: GCA_000223825.2. Taxonomy (NCBI): domain Eukaryota; kingdom Fungi; phylum Ascomycota; class Dothideomycetes; order Mycosphaerellales; family Mycosphaerellaceae; genus Zymoseptoria; species Zymoseptoria passerinii. The sequence continues at coordinate 51,662 of AFIY01000193.1, read as the reverse complement.
ATTGGTTATTCCACGCAGAAGTGCTTTTTGCTTTTTGAAATTTCGGTGCAGTATGTACTGCTGCGGATGAAGAAATGAATGGATGAACACATGATAATGGAACGTTCTTGAGAAGAAGTGGAGAAAGACATCGTTGTAGAGACGTATCCGGGTATCGTGTTCATCGCTTGTCCGTCGCTGTCACTGCTCATCTGCCTTGTGAAAGCGATCTGTGGTCTAGAACTGCTACCTCCTAGCGCACATACACCGCTTCGTTCACCCACCGATCGTCCATCCTCCACGGCCTTCTCTTCCACAAGCATTCGCATTGAACAGAAGCCAGTGCTCCGCTGAGTCTGGAATACGGTGAAACGCATAGATTTGAGCAAATCGGTGATTGGAGAGCAAAGAGGAGACAAGTGTGATATTCGTTTCATACGCATTATCCATTCTTGAGCCATCGTATGTAAAATGCCATCGTATGTGAAATTCCACCCACGCCGCTGGCAGTGGGGCTCATATTTCACCCTCCTTCATAGCCCTTGAAAAGTCCGAATTGCTCTTGCAATTGGTTGGGTATCATCAAATATAGATAATAAAAAGGAAAGATGAAGAAAGTAAAGAAAAACAAGACCCGATATCAGAGGCCTGCGTGGTATCTTTTGTGCTCAATCCCGACCCGCTGTAGGAGAGAGCACGATATCTTTCCCTCTCATTCCCTTTCCCATGTACACTGCTTTGCACTCCCTGTTCCCCATGTCTCTTTCGTTCCTTCGGCCGTTTCTCCTCGTTCCCGCAATGTGCTCTGTGTGTACATTACATTCGTTCGTTGTCGTGATGGTCGTGAGATCAAACGAGTGTGGTGGCTCTGTTAGCCTCATCTTTCCAGCGTGCTCAAAATCGCAGCTTCAATTCGTATCCGGTGCCGTTCACGTTTTCTGCGAGAACGATGTCGCCATCGCATTGCATATCTGTCGCAGCGGCGTCCCATTCGCGCTTCGTTCTGATTGGTGTGTCGACCTTGATTTCGGAAAACTCAGCCGTCATGTCTTGTCCTTCGGGAATCTCACGGATGCAGTCGTCGTCGAAGAGGATGTGGAGACCGTCACGGTTGATGCGATATGTTCGGAGGATCTGAGTGGGTTCGATGTCGCATTTCGTCGCGATGGCCTTGTTGAAGTCTTTGAGGGTGCGGTTCATCAAGTAGATCGCACGATGAAAGTTGTCCGGTGGTGTTTGGCCGGCAATACGCGGTTGCACGAAAAGTGAAGCGACGGGCTTGATCGGTCGCTCGGGTGGTGCTTGGTATCCGTGATCGACTCCCATGGCTTCGATCCAATCCGAGAGTTCACCGGATGTGGGCGACTTGATTTGCACCTTGTTGGGGAGGTTGTCTGGGGGGCTCTGCAGCTGCTCCGGTATCGACGGAGGAATATCGAGGGTCGCGGTTTGTGGATTATTCCTCCACTCGTTCGAGTTCTCACGAGAAGGTCCGCCGAGCGGTGTCGGTTGCTGCGTGTGCGCATCCTTCCTGCTTCCAAGAAACGAGTTCGAACTGGGAGTCGGCGAAACAGCGCCGGAAGAAGGGCCAGTCTCGCTTTGCTTATCCCAGCTTGCTGCAAGCTCGACGGAGTCATTGCGAAGGAGGTCCTGCATCTCTCCTGTGAGCTTGACTGGATACGCATCCGGATCGTCGCCGTCGTCGCCTCTCAAGTAGAGGATGCTTGCAGGTCGCGTTGATGTGAACATGGCTTGAAGTGTCATGAGCTTCATGTGCATGTCTTCCTCGGCGCTCCCTCTGCTGGGATTCGATGCCGCCGAGTTCATCGACCATGTCCGCCTGTGCTTCGGTACCTTTGCAGGTCGCTCCATGCCCTTGGCCACCGATCCGCTTCGTTTCCGCTTGCCCATGTCCCTCATACCAGACTCGATTTGAGCGATTTGTTGGTTCAACTTGTCAATGGTCTTTTTGACGTGTGCGACATCGTTGGACAGCTTGCGCTCGGCGCCGTGGTCGCGGAAGAGCTTGACTTTGCAATAGCAGACTTCTGTTTCTTGCACCTTCGACATGCTGCCCGAGGCGTCCTCAATCATCTCCGTCTTTGCGCATAGCCTTACTGGAATACCCTTGACACCTTTGGAGTGGCTGAAGTCGGTGGACAGGAAGTTGAAGCGGACTTGAATCGGACACTCAGCAGCACCCGGACCGGGAGTCCAGGTGACGCAGAAGCCGTCGAAAGAAGCGCATTCGAGTTCTGGTTTGTGTTTGCCAGGATCGTCGGTTCCGCAGGCTTGGGCTGGATCGACGTACTCGACGGCCTGCAGTCGACCTCCGCGTTGGTGTGCTTCATTCGTGCCGCGACCTTCCTTCCAGAGTTGCCAACACGCAGCCGGTTTCTCCCGTTGTTGCTCGTCCTCGAAAGATACGCGTACGAACGTCCGATACTTCATGCCGGGCATGATATGCTGAACTTGTGTATCGACCACGTTGAGGGTGTATGCTTGGCCTTTGTTGAGGTATGTGACCGGAATCTCCTCGGCGTGCTTGATCATCGCTGTCGGCGCATTCAATGTGGCGTGATATCGGAACCTGTCACCAGTCAGCGAGGGCTCCCACTTCTGCCGTGCACGCGACACTGACTTTTCCGCGGACGGGTGCATCGATGGTGGCTGCATGGAGGTGTGCATGGCGGAGGGATGGAACATCAAATCCGACGTTTGGTGATGATGTTGCATGTCCATGTCCATGCTCATGCCCATGTCGTCGACTGGCGACTCTCCAATCGGACCCTCCATGCCCTCGAACGATGGCTGATGCGTAAAGTGTTGTGGTGGGAAGCCCTGCTGCTGATGCATGTGGAACGGATTGACGTTGTGAAATTGCTGCGGTTGGATGTGTTGCGGCAACGCAGCCTGGAAGTGGAAGGCGGTGTTCTGCTGTCCAGCATGCAGAGCGCCGTCGGATGTGGGCATGGACAGAGGTGTGCCCAAGCCCATTCCACTGAAACCGTTGGGTGTGTGCAAGTCGCCCGCTTGGCTGTGGTAGATGGTGTTTGTGCCGCCGGGCGTCGGACTGTAGTAGCCCGGCAGCGAGTTCGTAAACATGTTGTTGAGGTTTTGGTTGTTGGGATCCATGATGGAAGGTGTCAGTCCAGAGGTGCCAAAAGTCCACGGTTCGTTGGACCCGGTGGGAGTGGGATCGGTGTCTTTGACATCGCGCGGCGGGTCATCGAGGGTTCTGCGAGCAGTGTTAGCCAAGCGAACAGTGTGCTGCGGTCTTTGCCACGCAATTTGTGTGATTGGGATAGTTCTTGCAGGGGATGCCCTACCTGGGATTGACAGCTGCGTCGAGAGGGTCGGTGAGTAAAGCGGCGGGCGGGGGACCGGGCGCCGAGGAGGAAGGAGACGTGCTCGCGCCCAGCGCCGGGAAATTGGCCTTGAAGTTTTTGTACAGCTCGTCGCTGGGTTTCTGCGAGGTTCTCCTAGGTGGTGAAGGGGATCAGCTATTGATGTTGTTCCGTGGTATATGTGGTGGTGCGCGTCGATAGAGTTTCGAATGCCCGCGACGATCTCGTGTGGCAGTGTGCTTGAGGCTTTGCTGGCCTCGCTTTCTCGTCGGGGAATCTCTCACCTGTTTCGAAACATGTTCGGCAGAAGGACCGAAGGGAGCGTAGCAGTTACGCTCGACAGGAGATGGGCGGAGGGAGCATGCGGTGAGGAGATTGTCGGACGCAGAGAGAGAGAGAGAGAGGTGTTGTCGAGAGGAGAGCGAGCGGTCGGCAGGTAGTTAGAACTAGTTGGGTGTGAGGTCGTGAAACGAAGATGCCCGGGAAATGAACGAACGGCCAAGCCACACAACGGGGCTGCGAGAGAATAATAATAATAAGAATGGTAAGGATCGCTTATTAGCGCATGCGCTGGTTTTCCCCTACGGTGTACCTCCGTACTCCCTCCATCCGTCCACCTCTCCTCTTCTAGCCAAGCACCTAGAAAACACACGGAATGGAAGAACTACACTAACTGTTAGTTTGGATCCCTGCTCGCTTACGATACTCATCTTCTTACCGCTATGAGCACACCGATCCTCATCGCTCCTGCCTATTCCATCTCAGCCTACCCAACAACGCTTGTCGGTGTCCCTACTTACTTACCTACAGAAGAACGTACGCGAGGTGAGCCCAGCTCCGATTCGGTTCAGCCACACGAGTGAGCTCAGCCACACGCTGTGGCGAAGGGTGGCGCGAGCTCTCCATTGTGGCAATCGTGGCACGTGTGGCACGTTTACATCTAATTCTAGACCTCCATCACAGCTCACTAGGCTCTGCACTACCGATGGACAACCCTTGCTAGCGTCATAGCTGACATGAGTGAAGTGTGGCTCCCTGAACTCGTTCCGTAGCTTGCTCCGTACTCGTCCCGCTTTTGAACGTCACGGAGAAGAACGGAGTGGAGCAGAGTACGTTTCGTCCTTCCTCCCACAATCACACTCAATGCCACTTCAAATTCGCATGCAATGTCGTGCGCTTCGCCAAACCATAGGAACTTCTTAGTTCTGATCCCCTGCCTGCTCGGCTTCATCTCCGTCTAGTGCTGACAGCAGCGTTTCTCCGCCACACTTGGGCCTGGTCCCAGCGATAGGTGCATGTATCGGTCGCGTAGCAAAGCATTCGCACCTTGAGAGCGAACGCGATGGGCTTGACTCCTCCGACTGGGATCTCAGAGAATCCACCCAGCATCGGGCGCTCCGTTTGACAGCCTGGTTATCCCTGTTCAGAATGTCGATCGATCCACCTACAACGTGAGAACTCGCTGCAGAGGTGTGGCGTTCAGAAAGAAACCCGAACCGAAATTGTGGCAAAGCAGATGCAGCCGGTCGCGATCCGTTCGATCCACTTCGACCACAATTGTCGTCGTAAGTGCCACGTCGGGTTCGTTGTCGCTTGTGTCAGGTCCAGTGCCGTGGTCGTGCTGGTCGTTTCTCCTCGCTGCATCACGCTTTCATCAGACCGCCCTGCCCGCAAGCGCCGCGGTCAAAGGGTCAACCCGGTCGTTCCTGTCCATCTAAATCACAGAAGCGCGTGCGTGAGCAAGAGTTGAGGCATTTCTCATGGTGCGCCCAGTCTGATGATGATGTCTTCATTTGAGACCACAGTGACTTTCCACTGCACTCCACTCTGTGCTATTGCAAATGGCACTCTCCGGCCACGGCGCTTCTCTGCTGTTCGAAAAGTGCCGTTGGCTTTCAACTTGAAACAATTCCAAGCCTTTGAGTATCGCTTCGCCATGTGTGCCCCGATTCGAGCTCCGCAGATGGAATTTCCCTCCTTCAACCATTCACCATCGAAAGGCCTTGTCACAATGCTACTTTGCTGTGCCAACTCGTACAGGATCGTCAGTCTTCGGTGCCGAACATTTCTGCCCACACCGAATTAGCAGCTGTCCAGCACGGAAGGGCGATCTTGGGCCTTGAGAGCTGCAGGGCGAGCGAATAAGTCTAGATCGTTATGGTCATGATCGAGCCATCCGATGCATCCGAGCAGCCCTCTCTCACTCCATCCTTCTCGCCTTCAAGTGAGTCAAGCCATCGGGCAACGTGAGTAATGCATGCACTCCCCGCCGAACACCAAGAGCCGTGTGCCGTGTCCCGTAGTGCCGTGTGAGACGAAATCGAAAGGAAAGTATAGTCGCCGAAGCTTGAAGAATGTCGCTTCCACAAAGCCGTCTCTGTAGCGGGACCTGCGTGCCCCTCAAATCAAAGTGCTTGTCGACAGCTCAGCCTGGCCATCTGAAGAGGAGAGAGGCGCTGAGGGTCCATTTGTGGCGCCAGAGAGTTCAGCCGATAGTGCGTCGAAGAGTCGAAGATGAGCATAGCGGTAACTTCCACCGGTACGGGGTGTGAGTGCGACGAAACGTGTGGCGCAGCAGTCGGAGAAAACGACTCCGTATCTTGAGGCTTGAGCCATCACATCGATGGTCCTTGAGGCTTGACGAGGCGCACCAGTGCTCGCCTAGTGACGCACATGGTGGCTGCCCGATAATCGTGGACGAGGCAGCCACATGGTAAGTGGGTTCGTGCCGATGGTGTGAGGAGGCAGCACGACCGCCACACGTATAAAAGATCTTCAATGGAATATACCGCGTTCGACCGAGATCAGCACTGGGTCCAGGTCAGATGGACAGGGCGGGCAGCAAAGCACACTGCAGGACCGCGTCAGCTCGTTCCTGTGCATGCCCGACACGACAGATGTGTGTGTGTTAGGGCAGAAAGAACTCGGGCGAGGAGGACTGGATGATTTCCACAGCGTATTGAAATGTTCTACCCATTTACACCCGCTGAACCACGACATGTGTTCTGGAATGCCCTACTTGCGTGCGTTGTTGCGTCTGGCCTGGTCAATGTACACGCACAGCTCACAGGTTGTCCGGCTAATGTACTGACTCTGCTGCGCCACACTCACGGAGCTGCTCCCGAATGTCCCGAATGATGCTCCATACCCTGCAACTCTGACGGAGATAGCCCCAATCGTTCAGCGGGGCCTTCGCCGAGTTGGAGGGTCGCAGAATTGCAAGGTCATACGACGCTCCTCACTCTCTCTCTCTCTCTCCGGCAGGCCGCAGCTGTCGGGAAGAGAAGTTTCGGAACGTGTGCCCCGCTCAGATGATGAGATTGAGCACAAGCATCCGTCCACGCGCGCACGGCTCTCGTCTCCATGTTAGAGATGGGATGAAACACGTCTTTCATCATGGCATCCATGTCGGCGGGTCGTGACGCAAGCAACGTAGTTTGTGATCCTCACCGCGGTTGATGAGGTAGTGTATACCTCGAGGCGTTTATCGTCGTTTAATCGATTAAACGCTGGTGGCTGGTAGATTAATCGATCCTCGTGAATCCGGTATACTATGCAATGTCGTTTATTCGAGCGTTTATCGTTCAATGGCTCGTTCTCGCTGTTCTTATACTAATAGCGGTTAGCAACACTATGTCCTAATGGTTTATTCTTCTAGCTACTCGAGCGTAGCTAATTTAGTGTGTTTATAGCCTATACAGACCTCGAAGGGGTATAGTCTTAAAAGCTTCCTTAGGCTCGCGTAGTATTCGCGTTTATCCTTATTTACGCGTGCTCTCGTCTACCAGCTCGTTGTTTCTATCTCTTTTACTACTATACTAACCGATCTAACACCGTCGAAACGGAAGGCTAAGGAGCCGGCTATACTAGTGTCGAGAAAGAAGAAGGCTAAGGGGAAGTCTAGTAAGAGCAAGAAGAAGGCGCGGAGTAAGGAAGTAGGTAATAGCGATAAAGATTAGCTGCTACTACTCGGTCGCTAGAAGGAGCCTAAGATATTACATATATTAGAGGCGTTGTTAAGGTTAAAGAACGCTAGAGTTATAGGCTATAACAACAGCTTCCCTGCCTCCTTATATCGTACTCTAGCTTAGAAGCTCCGTAAGAGGTATAAGCGTATATAGAACGTAGATACGTATAAGAACAAGTAGAATAAGCTAAAGAAGGCGTACATACTATATACTAATTATCTAAAGCATATTAGTAGTTAGAATAGCTATCTAGTAGAGCTAGCCGACTAAGAGGTCGCGGATATCTATTATATAGCTTACTCTAAATACGAGCCCTTTAAGTACGGCTGTCTACCTTTCTCGGAGCAAATCTATACTATTATTAGCACCGACGTAGCTACCGGCGAGTATTTAACAACTAGTGCTTCGCTCGCTAGGTAGACGGATAAGGAGGGTAGTATAGACGCGGACAACGACGTAGAGTTGCCCTAGAGCGAGTCTAAAAACAAGTAGACTAAGGATCGCGTAGATTCGACGGCGGTTAATTCGACGGCGGTAGATTCGACGGAGGTTATCGGCAATAGTAATTCGGATCTCGAAGAGGTTACTAGTAGTACGTAGATACTAAAGGTAGCGCAGTTAGCGAAGGAGAACAAGGCTCGTACTAAGGCGGCTAAGAGAGTTAACAACTCTAGCTTAAAGGACAGTAAGCTGCACTTTAAAGCCCTTAGTAAGATAATTATACCCTTTAATTAAACCGTAGCTAATCTTACGAAGCAGCAAGAGCGTTTCTAAGAGCTATAGATATAGTATAAGAAGGAGCGGCTTAAGAAACTAAGGGAGCGTTCGGAACTAGAGATTGTTAGCGAGCGGATATACGACAAGGCCGTGCTAGTTAGTATTAGTAATAATAATAAGGACCTCTTATTACTCGCTCTAGTAGGCCAGCCGTCCGCTACGACTATCGCTATAGGCTTCTTAAAGGAGGCGCGATTCGAGACCTTCTTCCGGACGATATTAAGGCGGATTCGTAGACCGACGCCGCCTATTAATATCTACTACAATACTACGACCTATTAGACAAATTAGTATGCGCTATAGGCGTAGGCGTAAGCACACGGCCAGATAATATTGCCGGTAGCTTAAGGCGGGCTCTATAGTCGTTGTTAAAGAAGGAAGGTTTATTATAGAAGGAAATTCGAGTTGAAGTTTAGTAATTACTTAGCGTTTTTGGAACTTTTCGAGGTAGAGGACATGTCGGGTAGTATATATACCGGTAAGATTTTACGTTAAGGAAAAGTAGGGCTATACTATAGATTTGTATAGAGGTGTTGTGAAATTTTATTAATTTTTAGCCTAATTAGGAAGGAGCTACTTAATTTTAGCGCTAGTTTTTAAGCTTTAGTCTTATACCGTATATGTCTGCCCCGCACCGTCCTCTCTACAAAAAGGTCGTCTTACCGACGTAAATTAAAGCAGCCTACCTTTACGGCCTTAGCGTTAAAAAGGGCTAAATTAACTAGCAAAACGCACTATTCTTTATAACAACGCCGTTAAACTACCTCGCCGCACTTTACGAGTCGAATATGTCGAAAATGCTCTCTTAAGGTCCCCTTATATCCTTCCCTTCTTGCTCTAGATAACGTAGATAATCTATCTATAACGACTTAGCTATCGTATTACGGAAACGTACCCTCGCGCGGTTACCGACGTCGCCTATATCCCCTAGGGGATCCTCCTCGTCCTCTATCTCGCCCTTAGTATCGACATCGGTATCGACACTAGCACTCGTTTCGCGCTTTAAGAGATACGTCTTACCGGACAATAGCTAGTCGCCGCTTAAGAGGATAAAGTTGTAGATTATAAAGTAGTAGACAATAAAGCGAGTCTACGCGAGGATAGAGTAGCCTTAGTATACGCCTTCGACGAGGATTGGAAACCTCTTCTTAATAACACCGAAGATACGCTTAATTACATTGCGCAGTTAAGCATGTCGCAGATTAAACAGCTCTTCCTTCGTCTCCGGCCTTCGTTCGGCGGCGCGCTACTTACGGATATAATACCTCGTACTTTCGAAGGGTACTAAGAGGCGTTAGTTAGAGACCTTATAGCTACTATCGGCGAGGTAGTATCGTCCACGAGGCACCTTAAAGCCGCTCTTATATGCCCTCTCTAATACGGTACTATTAGGTATAGAGCCCTCGTATCTAGCTAACACGAAATAGAAGACTATATTAAAGCCGTACGCCGCGAAGACATTCTACGATATAGTGCCCTTCCGACTGTTCTATACGCCTCGCACTTCCTTAGGCAATGTTATTAGCAAGAGCGTGCTATCGAGTCTACTAAGGCTGCTCTTAAACTACGAGAACTTGCTATGCTCTAAGCAGCTTATGTCGTCCTTCTCTTTCCTTATAAGACGTTCGTGCGGCGGCTCTTGCTAATAAGGCATAACAATAAAGTCCTCGCTTATCTAGTATACTACCTTACTAATACGCTTAATTATACGAGCGAACATAATATAAGAGTGCTAGTAGGTCCTTCGCAGCTCTCGAACCGACTAATTGTAGCTAAGGAAGTCGAGGAAGATAACGGCCTGTTTAGCAACGGATAAACCCCTACTAGTCTTGCTGCCAACACTACGAGCGGCCAGCTCTTTAATAAACTTCTTTAATACCGGCTGCCGCAGTCGAGTAATCTGATAGCAGTTACGAGGTGGTCTATATAGACACTTGAATGTCTCTCGAATGCCGGCTCCTAGATTAGTTAGAGTCTCGATAAGTCCGGATAGTATATACACTCGCACACGACGCTTACGACGCTTTACCCTCGGTGCCATAGCACCAATAGTGCTCGCAAGAACGCTAGTAAGCGCCGCAATAACGAGGACTGAGTCCATGGCAAGGGCAGTAACTATACACGCAGAGGGCGACGCGACGAGGTTGTAAGAGTAGGGCGTTATCATTATGGCCAAGACGGTGATTTCCGAGGATCCACTAATAACAATTGAACAGGTGTATACCTTAGCGAACGATTAAACGACCATATCACGAGACAACCGACCGGACGATTAATCGATAAACGATTAACCGATAAACGACGATAAACGCCTCGAGGTATACACAACCTGAGGATTGCGACATGTGAAGCATGGAGTACTGATGGAGATGCCATGGTTTCTAAACGGCCATTCAAGCACCTTGCCCTCAAGCAAGAGCTTTGTCGAGACCGAGCGCGTTTAGTATTGGAGTTCAGCACGTCCGCGCTCTGACGGTCTCATATTGCGACAACGAGCGGAGGCTGAGACTGAAATTCGCGAGATGACTGCTACGATACCATGAGATTAACCAGCACGTGCACCCGTGCTTCTGTGACAGACCGCATACACAGCACGGTGACTTGTGAGCGGTGAGAATGTAAGCGAGGCTTTGGCAGCATCATTCGTGACCGATCGAGGTCCCCCCAAGTCTCTCAACACGCAACGTAACATACGAAGGGGTCGGTGTGCACATACTTCTTCAGGTCTGAGCGTTCGTCGGGAGATGCTTCACATCCTGAAACCGGAAGCGGTTCGTCACGGTACAGACCATGCGGTGGCACCGGCCAACGTAATTGAACCGTCAAACGAAGCGACCTCTCCCGAGTACTGCAACTAATGCTGAGCTGATCGAGAAAAAGCCATCAGCGTGGGCAACTGTGCTCCCGACGACTATCACCGCCATCGGAATGTATCGACAGTGCGCTATGACTGCTCTTTGCGCTCGATCGTCTTTCACCGCTCGGCCGTCCAGGTTCGCCATCTCCGCGACCACTAGGAGCGCGAGCAGCCGCAACAGCAAGAGTGCTCGGACTGCCCCTCAAACTCATTGTGTGATCCAGTAATCGATTGCTGCGGTTCGACTTGAGCCCACTGGCCGTAGTGTTGACATCGTAGCTCGATGGCGTGCGGCTGACAGAGGGGGAACTGTATGCTGAACTCGTGCGGGAACTGCTGCGCTTGCAAGTCTCGTCCGAGTGTTGAATTACTGTGAGCAGGCTTGAGGATGAGTCTTCGCGTTCCTGTCTGGCTCGTGCTAAAGCGTTGAAGCTGAAGACCGGAGTTGGGATGCGGGAGAGTGGTCGTCCTTCGGAAGCAGGAGCAGAAGTGGTTGGGCTGGGGGCGACTGGCGAAAGGGAGCGATCGACCACGTTCACTTTTGGATGGTCCAGTAACGTACACAGCGATACGCTCTTGCGCAGAGTGTTCGTGATGGCCGGCGAGAGGTTCTCAGATGGAGTGAGCTGGGCAGCGAAGTCATCTCCGGGTTCGAACGAGAATCTCCGCTGCAGCACGGGCGATATATCGACACTGAGCTGAGGTCTTAGCTTTTGCAGGAAGCCTGAAGCTCGCGTCATGACAGTGGATCGCTTGACGACCGAATGTTGAGGGAGGGTCTTGGCCGAAGCTGTGGAATGTCTCGTCGATAGATTGATGCCTAGAGCGTTAGGCATGCTCGTAGTCCGATCTACATGTTCCACAGGAGGACTCGGGAAGAGATCCAGCAGCTGTGGTGTCGTCGTCCGAGGGGGCTCAACATTACGACGGCGAGCAAGCGTGACACCGAAGTTCTCGATGGCCGCTTCATTGTCCCGGGCAGGGTTTGAGCTGACTCGAATATCAGTGATCGTGGGATCATCGTCAGCCACCGACACATCTGCACAGCTTGAAGCCGAGAACGACTCCTCGGTTGTGCTCGAGTCTGTGCGAGGTCTGCGACGACTGCTCTGTCTTGCTGCCTGCCTCTCAAGCAACGAGGCCTCTCCCAGGGAAAACCGCGTGTCCATTGGTGGAGTTCCGAAAGGTAAGTCGGCGTGAATGTTGGTCATCGACTTCTTCTGCGCCAGCTTTACCGAGACTTTTCGATCTTGGTCGGAAGGAGATTGAAACAATGGCTTCATCGTGGCTGTAAGGTGTTAGCGAACGCTGAGCTTTTCACGTGGTCTGATTGAAGTTACCCCTCTGCTTGCTGAAGGACTGGTCCTCAATTCGTTTCGTCTTCTCTAGAAACTCAAAGATGGTCTCTTTCTTCTCGAGGCCACCAGCGTTACGATGCCGGACTTTGCTGTCCTGTCTGGCCAGGGTGACTTCGGCCACGCCTCGCTTGCTGGCCTTTGCAAGAAGCACTTCCAGTCTCTTCACTTCATCCTTGTAGTCCTGCTTCTCATCCTCCCAGTCCTTCTCCGCCATGTTGAACTTGGATGCCACCGCTTTGCATGTAGCTGTACGTGCATCGAGTTGTTTCTGTACCGAGTCTTTTTCCTCCTTCAGCTTGGTGTAGCCCTCAAAAATGCGCATCAGCGAGCCGTTGAAGTACACATCGAGATGGCTGAACGGATTCGACATGATGTGACACATTACTGCGTCCATCTCATCTTCGGGCTTCGGGTCGGGATACAGCTGATCGGATGACCATTTGGGAAGCTGTGGGCCAGCTTGATCATCGTTCAACGGAGCAGGTTTCGAAGACTGGTTGAAGTATGCTGACAGCTTTGGCTTCAATCGCAAATTGGGAGTCGTCGGCGAGAGCATATCGTCAGGCTCCTCGAAGTCTGTGGTAGGTGTGGGCGCAGACGTACGGCTCCTGGCTGGTTGCATCTTTCGTCGCCATTGCTGTATGTCGGCCATGTTCGGACGGTGAGCAGCTGTGCATTCAACGTGTTGACATTAACACCGCTCCAAGAGCGCGGTGAGCGAGGTGGTGATGGATAGGATGATGAGGTGAGGTCGACATAGCGTTCCTTGCTGGAAGTTGTAATGTTCACCTTTTAGGGAAGGCGCACACAGTGCGCAACGAGAGCAAACAATTCAACCATGAGACGAGACAGAGAATTATGGACCGCGAATTGTACCATGTGATATGTTGGTCTAGCAGTGCCAGCCATCCTTCATACTACTTACACTTGGCTGTTCTGCAGCATTGTTCGATCGCGCCAGCTGAGAGCAGACTATCTTTACCAGCAATCAGACCGAACATCAGAAAGCACTCGAACATGCTGTGCTTGCTTTGGTCCAGCCATCTGGCTGGCCACGAGAACCAATGTCTCCTCCATCATGTCTGTCCGGGTTTGTTACCACGTCTTCATGCACAGACGTCGACGGAGTACACGACGTCCGTGTTTGGTAATGAAGTGGCAATGATCAATCTTGGCAAGTTTTGGATATTCCTTCAGTCACCGTTGCACAGAAATGCTAGGTGCTGTACACACATATGCCGAGTGCAGGGGAAGGGAGAATAGTGTTGGGGACAGGAAGAGAGATGCGCCTTGCGGTGAGTACATCGTTGGGAAAGTGTCGGTCTGGCATCACCTAAAGAGGCTGAGACTGTTGTGGGCGACTGGGCAGATCGGGCCTGCATTTCAGCTACCTTCATGAGAACGTCGCTCATAAAGCAAGTGCATTGTCCGAAATTCGTATTGCGCCGCCGCCGCCATGACGGCAGTAGTCCGTGGTGAAGCCGTAGTAGAGGTCCATCCGCTCAATGCGCCAGATCTTTCTTGACCATCGCCTCGCTTATGCCGCATCGCGCTTGCCCTCCTTGACCTCTTTCTGTGCAGGTGTTAGTCTCCAGCCGGAGGGATCGCAAAGGCATTCGCCGTGAACATACGAGTGCCTTCATTGTTCCGTGGAGCGCATGTCTGTGGTTTCTTCGGAACTTGGGGTCGGTTCCTTTGAGCGAAGGGTATCTGTTGGTCTTTGGCTTCTTGATACTGCACACAGATTGCTATCAGCTCTTGTCCGCCATCACGTGTTCTCCCGCATCTGCTCTCTATTCGTGAATTGGATCGGGGTGGGAGGTCGAGGAAATCGTTCGGAGGAATCGTACCCGTTCTTGTGGTTCTTCTTCGACTGGTTGTGCTGAGACGAGTTCTTGGATTCTGTAAATGATTAGCACAGCCAGAATTCAGTCCTGCCCAAAATTATTGACATACTGGCCATTGCGACGGTTGTGATGCGTGACTTGAGTTGCGAAAGAGGTCAGTTAGTCGTGCTGCGAAGCCGATGAAGCGAAGTCCACAATGCCAAGGAACCGAATTCTTCGCAGCGTGCCAGCCGGCTTGGAAGCGATCACGTGATCATTCAAAAGTAAACACGACGGGATCGATGAAAGCTGACGCAGCAATCGTCGGACATCGTCTGAGTGGACGTACCAAAATGCACGCTATGACTTGCAGCCAAGTGGCTCGTAATTCGAAGCAGGTAACAGTGGTACACAAAGTCTATCATTCTTTGAAGCTCAAAATCGTGTAATACATCAGTCTGCTCCAGACTACCGTACCCATCGCGCCGAACGTGGAATTCAATATGCACAATACTCATTCCCCACTCTGCTTGACTCCAGCAGCAGTGATTGAATCAACTTGGGTCCACTTCCTCCATCGGACTATCGGAACACCCAAACCTCACTCTGTCCTCTCCTACTCACTCATCACCTCGTTCAAGCCTTTCCAGCAGCCTTCTTCGCCATCGTGTTGAGCGCGCTCCCGTTGTGGAACCACTCAATTTGAGGCTCGTTGAAGGTGTGGCTGAGCGGAATCTCAAACTCCTTGCCGCCGTTTGCTGGGTGCACCTTCATGGTGAGAGGCTTGCCAACGGCGAGCTCAGTGCACATGAGGTCGATCTTGTCATCGGGCTGGATCTTGTCGTAGTCGGCCTCGTTGGTGAAGGTCAATGGAAGCATACCCTGCTTCTTCAAGTTGGTCTCGTGGATACGGGCGAACGAGCGGGTGATGATTGCAAGACCGCCAAGATGTCTTGGCTCCAATGCAGCGTGTTCACGGGAAGAGCCCTCGCCGTAGTTCCAGTCTCCGATAACCACCCACTTGATGCCCTTCTTCTTGTAGTCACGGGCAGTGGCTGGCACGGCGTCAATGTCACCAGTCTCCTGGTTCTTGACCTTGTTGGCCTCGCCGTTGGCAATGTTGATGGCACCGATAAGCATGTTGTTTGAGATGTTGTCCAAGTGGCCGCGGTACTTCAACCATGGGCCGGCCATAGAGATGTGGTCGGTGGTGGTCTTGCCCTTGCACTTGATCAGAATTGGCATGTTGAGCGCATCCTTGCCGTCCCAAGCCTCAAAGGGCTCGAGGATCTGGAGGCGGTCCGAGGTTGGAGAAACAGCGACAGAGACGGAAGAGCGGTCGGCTGGAGGAGCCTGGTAGGTGTCCTGACCTGGGTCATATCCGTTGGCGGGCAGACCATCACCGGAGGGCTCCTTGAGCTTGAAGTCCTTGCCGTCCTTATCTTTCAAAGTGTCGGTGAGAGGGTTGAAGGTGAGATCTCCGGCGAGGGTCATGGCGACGACGATATCTGGGGAGGCGACGAAGGAGTGGGTGGCGGGGTTGGCGTCGTTGCGTCCAGTGAAGTTGCGGTTGTACGAGCAGATGATCGAGTTGGCCTCGCCCTTCTTGACATCGCGGCGGTCCCACTGGCCTGAGAATTGTTAGCATTTTTCCAATCTTGAGCGACTTTAGATTCAATGCGACCTACCGATACATGGGCCACAGGCGTTGGCGAGAACCAGACCTCCGAAAGACTCGAGGGTGTTGAGGATGTTGTCACGCTCAATCGTAGCTCGGATCTGCTCGGAACCAGGGGTGACGGTGAAGAGAGCCTTGGCCTTGATACCGTGGTCGAGAGCGTCCTGAGCGATAGATGCAGCGCGGGACATGTCCTCGTACGAAGAGTTGGTGCATGATCCGATAAGACCGACCTTCAGCTCTTGCGGCCACTTGTTCTCCTTGACCGCCTCGGCGAACTTGCTGATGGGTGTAGCAAGATCGGGAGTGAACGGTCCGTTGATGTGTGGCTCCAACTCGCTGAGGTTGATCTCGATGAGCTCGTCGTACTCGGCGCCCTCGTCCTCGCGGAGCTCGGCGGCGTATCCACGGGCAAAGTCACCGATGTGCTGACGCTTCGTAGCCTGAAGATAAGAGTACATCGATTTGTTGAATGGGAACAGCGAGGTAGTAGCACCGATCTCGGCGCCCATGTTGCCTGTGTCATATTAGCCTGCAAAGTAGCAGCTCTGAACATGGAGGAGACTTACAAATGGTAGCCATGCCGGTGCAGGAAATGCCTTCAACTCCGGGACCTGAATAAAGTGGATGATGAGCATGTTGAAACGACGAGCAAGATTGACGAGCAAGATGGACGAGCAGAGTTAGTATGCCGGCGGTACATGTGTCAGGAATGATGCTGTCATCCATCCGGGTTTGGTATGTTTTCGGCAGGATCCAGCTACTGCTGGCCTGCCTCCCACGGCGCGGAAGTCCCGTGCACGTTGAGAAAGTGCTTGACGCCATGATTGGGACGGTTGAAGGTGAGGTCGCATTCGTCGCATCGCTTGGCTGCTGGTACTCCATGGACCTGATGGCGGTGTTTGCGGCCACGGAGGTGAATTGCCAGGTCAGACGAGTTTTTGAAGGCCTGATCGCAGTCGTCGCAGTACCACTTCTTGGACGCCTTGGCTCTTTGCGTACGAGTCTTTGTGTGATGCTTGGCGCGCTCGGGGTTGGCCTTGTTCCATTCTTTGCTCTGGTCAATCAGAAATTGAGCATAGCCTTTCGGGTCTTTGGCTTGAAGACGCGCACGCCGCCGGCGGTGCACTGCAGCTTGTTTGGAAAGGTATGCTTTCTCGTCCTTTGCCCGTTGTCGCGCGAGGTGTCGACGGTTGTGTCGGTTGTGCCGCTGACGGATCTGTTCCTCAATGAAAGCAGCCTCCTCGTCGGTGATCTCCAAGTCGGCGCGGACGTGGCAGCTCTCTGACAGAGCGCTGTGGGAACAGAGTCCATCGTAGCTGAGGGAGGATCGATCCCAGAGACACAACTCAGCCATTCTATAGCCGAACGTAGTCTTGCCGACCATGGCCCAGAGTGCCCAAGTAAAGGTACTCTCCAGAGCGAGTACGAGGAGGGCCGATAATGCTGGCTTATTGATCGATGGGAGCGGTATCCAGCAGAGTAGTCCCTTGTGAGTGATCTTGAAGCCATCATCGAGAGCCAGCCGGACAAAGTGTGACAGAGATTGGCGTCTGTCGTAGGATTTCATACGGGCACGAAGACCGTTCGTGGAATCGGTTGGGAGCCGATGTAGATCTTTGGACGACGTCCATTATTCTCCAGCACAAGAACGTACACGCCCCACGACTTTGAAAGGTATGGGTCAGGCAATGTCTTGAAGTATGCGATGGTAGGTGGTGTAGCCAATTGCAGCACATCCAGCAAACTAGGTGCGAACTGCAGTGAGAGGGAGGCCAGAAGACTGGTGGCCATGTCCAAATCAGGGAATATGGCGAGGAACAGTACGTTCATGGAGTGCTTGGGGCTCGCTGAGAACGTTTTCCAGAGGAGCTGCGTGCACAACGCGAGGATGGTGAGCGACAATGCCTCCGCGGGAGCCATTGCGGTGAGTGCGGGCTGTGCGTGGACGACGTCCAGGAGCTTGTGATAGCTGGCTCTGAGGGAGTGCAGACTGTGTGTAATCGCCGTATCCCGGAGCGTGTGATCGCTGGCTGTGAGCGAGTGCGGGCTGTATGTCGACGACGTCCAGGAGCTTGTGATAGCTGGCTGTGAGCGAGTAAGGGCTGCGTGTAGCCGGTGTAGCCGGCAGCGTGGTTGGGAGAATCAGTTCTGCGGCCGGCAGCGTAGTTGTGAGGACCAAGTGTCGCAGTGAACCGCGACTTTGAACGTCGTTCATCTTGACGATGCCTTCCCATGGTGCTGCCAACAGGCAGCAGCAAGAAGAGGAAAGCACAGGTGGAGGTGGGCGCGCGCTTCCCATGTCGGGCAGGATGGAGCGGCATCCAGAGGAAAGACCATGTCGGGTAGGATGCAGCAGCAGCACATGCAGCAGCAGCACGCAGAGGAAAGCACACGAGCCGGCGGCACCGCAGCTCATATTGGATGTGGATGTCACGAACAACGAATTAGAAAAACAAAAAGCAAAGACGTACCATGATATTCGATGATCCTGTTGTGCGTCAGTGAGTGTTCAATGAGTGAGTGTTCAGTGAGTGAGTGCTCAGCGAGGGATTGTGCATGTGCAGTGAGGGATTGTGCAGTGAGCGAGGGAGCGAGTGAGCAAGTGTGCAAATGCGCAAGTGTGCAGTGTGCAGTGAGGGAGTGTGCAGTGTGGGAGTGTTCGAGGTAGGTTAGATGTGTCACGTGACGGGGTTTACTTACGATCCAGTACCTCCCTTGACGGTGAGAATACCAGCGACCTTGCAGATAATGTCTATTCAAAAGTCAGCCGTTGCACTTCCTTATAGATAAGCCCGCAATGCACACCCTTTGGAGTGGTCCAGCCGCTCATCTTTCCGGTGAGCCTGACGCCGAGAACCTTGGGAGCCTTGACCTCCCAAGGAAGGTTGGCCATGACATCGACAGCATCAGCGCCACCAACACCAACAGCAGCCATACCAAGACCACCGGCGTTGGGAGTGTGCGAATCGGTACCGATCATGAGACCACCTGGGAAGGCGTAGTTCTCAAGAACGATCTGGTGGATGATACCAGAGCCTGGCTTCCAGAAACCAATGTTGTACTTGGCGCACGAAGTGCTCAAGAAGTCGTAGACCTCCTTGTTGATATCGTATGCCCTCGCAAGATCCTTCTCGTTTCCGACTTGAGCCTCGATCAAGTGATCGCAGTGCACAGTCGAAGGCGTTGCCACGGCGTCCATGCCGGCGGACATGAATTGAAGGATGGCCATCTGAGCAGTGGCATCTTGGCACGCAACACGATCGGGTCGCAGCTTGAGGTAGCTCTTTCCACGTTCGAGCTCCTGGTTGTGAGGGTCGTCCAAGTGAGAGTACAGAATCTTCTCGGCGTAGGTGAGAGGCTTGTTCAGGCGTTTCCGCACAATGTTCAAGGTCTCGTTCATGCCGGCGTAGTTGATGTAGTGGCCCTTCTCCCAGTTGGTCATTTCGACCTTCTTCGTGAGGGCGGAATCATTGACGGTAGCAAAGGACCGCTGTCCCAAACGGGGCTATCGTGGAAACCATTGTCAGTATACGTGCTCGCGATCATGAATGCAGACAACCCGCGGCCAGGGTGCTTCAGCTGTCTATCAGGAGATACATACCAGCTGGCGGGCTGCTACTCTGGCGGACAGCATCCTGACGGTCGTCTAGGTGCCAAAAGTGGTGTTGATGAGTTCAGCGAGAACACTTGCAGGTCCAGCAATAGGCCTGAAGCATGAATTGTGGTGGTCTGGAGCAGAGAGGTGAGGCGCAAAGGAAAGAACGTCGCCGAATCGCGAGCGGAAACAGAGCTTGCAAGCAACAGTGTCGGCGGGCCACCGGCTATGATCGCTAAGTAAGCCAAAGCAACGCGCGATGATTGGCGTATCAATTCCCTCGGCAAGAATGGCTTGGCCTGCAGACCTTCTCAAATTTTCCTAGCGTTGCTTCTGATACCGATATCGCCCGCGTTCTGTGGCTGACAATTTCCTGACAAGCGCATACACGAGCCGACGACTCTGGGTAGAAGGGCCTACGGACCTCATCAAAACGACGACCCTCCGCTCGTGCATACACCCAGCCACGATGCCGGCGATTCGCGGACCCAAGAGCAAATCGAAGACGAGACGGCACACTCGTGACCTCGATCAAGTCCACGCCGACACTCAATCGCAAAAACACCTTCAGCAGTACAAGGACACAAAAGCCCCAGAGGATCTGCCGGGCTTCGGACAGTTTTATTGCATCGAATGCGCCAAATGGTTTGAGTCGGAGTTGAATTACGGCAAGCACATCAAGGGAAAGCCTCACAAGAAGCGCGTCAAGCAGATGAAGGAAGAGCCGTACAGCCAGAAAGAGGCTGAAGCTGCCGTGGGCTTGACGACGGACAATGGCAGGAGAGCAGTGGAGGCAGACATGATCGACGCGTCGGACAACGAAGACCTGCGATGAATGAATGGTCTGAAGGCTACTTTTCTGAACGGCTTCACGGATACAGAGCAGGACTACATGCGACTCTTTCGCGAGGCTTCACTGCAGCACGAGACGGTCCATCGCTGCTCGAATATTCCATGCGCGCGCTCCTAGACATATTCAAGTTCTGGATTATGCCAAGACTTGAAACTTCACATGAAAGTCAGACGCTCGAGATTCAGCCGCGACTTCCGCGCGTCCGACTTCGGAACGGACGGCGGACTTCGACTCCGGCATCACGCTACGATTGCCCGTCTCGCGAGGTCGAGGTCAGAACATCAGCGAGAGGGAAGGTGTCTGCGTACACCACGATGGATCAATATCACAGGACTTTGATCGGAAGCAGAAAACAGTTGCGATGCACTACCGGTACTGACCACAGTATCGGTGCATTCGTGGGGCGATAACTAATGCAACTCGATTCAGTGCACGAATGCAGAGCTCAAGCCCGCCATCATTTATTCGTTCATTATTCCATCGTTGGTCTCCAGTCCCAAGTCTTACTTCTAGTTCCGCCTCGCTGAGTCCCGACGGCATTCCACCAGAGGCAATCACCTCCTCATTCGCTCATCTTGGACGCCATCCCGCACTATGGAGAGCTCTCCTCATCGTAAGAAACCACTACCAGCCGCCCACCTCACTGACGCCGAGCTTTGTTGTACCTTGGAGCGGCTCCGTGCTTGCTCGGTCTGTCATCAGGACGATGGGAACCCCATCCACCCAAGCGCGGCCCCTTCGGTGGCGACGCCGCTACGCTGCCGCTGGCCACAGGATCTCGCTTGCGCTTCGCGCCCTGCGCTGGCGATGCTGCCGCTTCAGTAGGCGCAACTTCAGGGTTGCGCATTGCATCGGCATGACCCCGAAGGCGGTCGAGCTCAGTGTCTTGTGCGCGGAGTCTCGTGTACAGGGTTTCGATCACCTTCTCCTTGACTTCAATGAGCGCGGCCTTGCTTTGCTCGCCCTTCGCTTGATTATCAATCTGGCCTTTTTGTTCCTGGAATTTCGCCTGTAGATCTTTGATCTCCTTCTCTTTCGGAGCAATCGTCGAGTCTATCCGGCTTTGCTCATCCTTCAGCTTGCTTGAAAAATGAGCGTCACGCTCTCGAAGCGTCTTCTGTAAGGTCTCGATCTCTTTCGCTTGCGCAGTTTTATCCTGCTCGGCTTTGTCCTGCTCTTTCTTCAACACGTTCGTGAGGCGGCTCACCTCTTTTTGCTCTTTCTCTCGCTTCTCGTTCGCTATGAACCGCGCATCGTACTCCAGTTTGTACTTCCTTTCAAACTCCAGCATTTGTTTCGAGAGCTTCTCGTTAGCATCACGATGCTCCGTGCAGTCTTGCTTATGCTTGGAGGCTTCAATTGCGTGATCCTCACGGAATTGAGCCAATTGTTCTGCCAGCTGTTGATTGGCGTTTTGCAGTGCCTCCTGTGTCTTGGCCGTACGCTGGAGTACCTCAATCTGGGTGGCGTTTTCTCCAAGCTTTGCGGCCTGGTCGGCGATATCTTCCAATAACGATGCGTTCGTGTCGTGGGACTCTTTCAGCTTCTTCAGCGCGGCTGTCTCTTCAGTCTGCGCCCTCTCAATCTCTTTGCTTAGTGTCCCATTCTCGTCTCGGAGATCGTTGAGTTGTTCTTCCAGGCCGGATATGACTCCCGCGTTGCTCACCGCGGTCTGTCTCAATTCGTTCAACTCGTGGTTGAGACCTTCCTGGTGTACGGCCAAATCCGAGAGCTGTCTCTCCGCATCTTCTCTCCTCGCAGCTTCGGCTCTCAGCTGGGCTTTCAACGCGCTTCTCTCCGCTTGAAGAGCGACCATGCTCTTCTCCTGGTCATCCAGAGCGGTTTGCTGATCCGCATTCTTGAGTCGCAGCTCATCGTTTGCCGCTTGAGAGCCAGCGTCCTGCCGCACGAACGCTTCTTGTTCGCCCAAGAGATGTTGAATATGCCCTTCAGCTCTGCCCAGTGCTTCCGAAAGGTGCTGCTTTTCGAGACCCAGGTTGAAGATGTCCTTTCCTCGGTTCTCACACAATTGTCGGGCTTGGCCGAAAAGCCAGCCGAACTTGTTGACAACAGCGGACTGTTCTCTCAGGAAATGAGCGAAGATGGTTTCCATCTGTTGGAAACCCATGTCTCGGACCTGCTCGCAGTGCTGAGGAAACGCAGAGCCAGGAGAACAAACGTCGGAGGTTGGCGAGAGCGGTAAGCCATGAGGATGGCAATCACCTGCTCCTGGCGCCATCGCTGGCACGAGGTATCCTTGGTTCGCGGAATATGGGAGTTTGTCACTTTGGTCGATGGACGAGGAGGTGATGGTGTGAACCGCCGGTAATGTGAGTCTACTAGGAGAGAACCATCGCCCCAAGTATGGGGTTCCGTGCAATCATGTTCTTTGTCACTCGTTCAAGCAGGTTCCCGAAACAGGAGGTCGACTAATGCAATGCTCGTTTGAACTTCATGTAGGTAACCGAAGCAAACGGCCAATCTCAGGGTGGCGAGCTGGTCCTTTCGCTCCGTGAGACGGAGATGTAGGATCTCGGACGAGACGATGTCAGTGATCCACATCCTTCGGTATATTCGTCGCGAAAACCACGAATGCATCGCTATGGCTGTTTGTTGCGGCCGAAGGATGTGGAGGACTAA
The DNA here is from genome assembly GCA_000223825.2 of Zymoseptoria passerinii SP63. Classification (NCBI taxonomy): domain Eukaryota; kingdom Fungi; phylum Ascomycota; class Dothideomycetes; order Mycosphaerellales; family Mycosphaerellaceae; genus Zymoseptoria; species Zymoseptoria passerinii. The sequence goes on along the minus strand of AFIY01000193.1, from coordinate 28,781 downwards.
GGGCGATGAGAAAACCAGTCAGTCGCAGGTCCAAACTACAACAAGTGAGCGCAAGGACTTCACCGCTAGTGAAGAGGAGGAAGACTGTCGACCACATTGGAACGCGGGACGCCAAATATCACCTGCGTTTCTGCCTCAAAGTGTCTTACCAAGAGCAAACCGCAACGGAGGGATGTTTTGCAAAGTATTCATAACATCGTTCATTCGTTTCATCTGTATTGCCATGGCCGACTATCACCACGAAGCTGGCAGTGCTTCGCCAGGAAATCCGTGAAGCCCATTGTTGTCGAGAAGCATTCATCTCGGTATGAAGTCCGCTCTTCTGTTCGTCATCCTGTGCAAATTGCTTCCCATCCAGCACCAAAGTCCGTGAACCTGCACTCATACACAATCGAATTATCGCAGGATTAAAAGGAGAACACAAGAAGAAAGGCTTCAAGCACGATACGAAGCACCAGCAGCGTTCCCAATCATATCCCGCTGCCCATGAGAAGTCATGGACATCTCTTCGTCGAGCGCGCTGCAGTCGGAGCATCCAGTGTTGGCATAGTCATGGTCGTGTCTAGACTGAAATGGAAAGCTGCAACTCCAGCAATTGTGATAGATCTACTGAGAGTCAGGGACTTCCTGAAAGCTTGGCTGGGGCGAACTGACCTGTCCGTCCTTTCCAGTTTCTCGGTCTGATTCACATCGTACGACTGGTATCGTCCTCGGAAATGTGCTCGGTGAGGGTCGTGTCGCGGAAGGTTTCGCGGTATAGCCTGGCGAGTGAATCTCAACCGGCGTTGCAACGCTTTGGTTGCTTCCTTCCGCGGCCGATTCGGTGATTGTCGATAGGCTGCTCGACGAGTCGTAGGAAGAAGCGCTAGAAGTCCTTGTAGCGCTTGGTGATGGTTTCGCGGCTTTGATACGGTCGTTCTCTTTTCGCAACGACTCGACCCGTGCCGCTTCGAAGCGGGCAAGCGATTTGCGGAAGTCGACTACACAGGGATGCTTGGTCATGGCAATGGTTTGGCTGAATTTCGTGATCTGCGGCGGTTTGGAGAGAAACTCTTGATCAGACGGAGGAATAGAAATCGAGCGGAACAGTCCACACCATTAAAGGAAAAGTGCTGGCAATGCTCCTGAGACTCCCGCCAGGTAATGCATGGGTGACCGGAGGTGTTCACCGAGCGGATAGTTTCGCTACAGGGACGCTGGGGTCGACATGCATAAATCCCAACCCCGATCGAATGAGCCTTGTAGCTGTGCCCTCGCGATCACCTGATGCCGCATATCATGGAATCGCCGTCGGGTGGTTCTTGCGGCTGTCTTCGATTGGCCAGCCGGCCATAAGAGGCCCTCGCATCTTGCTTTCACGGTCATATGTCCGTCCAATGTGCATTACTTCGGCCAGAGCAAGACAACGATACTGGACCACGCCAATACCGCGAGCCGTCAAAGCCCCGACGTATTGCTGCCTCGCCTGGATGACGACAAAGTGAATCGCGTGCTGTGACTTGAATGATCTCCTGTTAGCAGAAGAGGCAGCAAGGCGCATGCTACTGCATGATTTGTTTGAGAAGTTGGATCAGGGGATGGTGTTGTTGATGATCTGACTGTCAACCTGGAAAGCGGAGGTACCGCCGTGGTTCCGAGACCAAACCAAATTGGGCTTAGCACAAAGGGCGAACCGCAATTGACTTTGACATATGAGCTTCTGTCTCAACGACATCAAATACGCGAGCCCGACAGCAGTGCTGCAAGTTCGACTACTGCAATGGCCGACCAACGAGCGCAAATGCAATCCCTGAGCGACGAGTATCAAGGCCTGCAGACTGGTACGACCCGGCTCACACTCCAGCTCACACTTCAGAAACCATTGTTCACTCTCTTTCCGCAGAACTCACCACCCTGATCTCCGCACGTCAAAAGCTCGAGTCTCAGCAACAGGAGAACGTCAGTGTGCAGAAGGTACGCCAGCCTTGTATTACCACCCGGACAACTTGAGCCTGCTAACCCACCGACCGGCAGGAGTTCAAAGATCTCGACGATGATGCAAAGATCTACAAACTCGTCGGCCCGGTGCTGTTGAAGCAAGAGACCTCCGAGGCAAAGAGCACGGTCGAGGGGAGACTGGACTATATCGAGAAGGAGACGTGCGTATACGACTTTCGCGATTCGCCTTGCGTTCATTTGATTAACCCTTTTGACAGCAAACGAATCGAGGTGAGCATCAAGGGTATCCAGGAGAAGAGCGAGGGTAAGAAGATGCAGGTCAGTCATTCCTCCGTTCACCGCCTGAGTGTTTCTACGCTGACGCATGACTTTCTAGATCATGCAGCTGCAGAACCAGATGCAGCCAGCCCAGTCTTAGAACCGCGCAGCTAAGACGATCGACCCTCGGCGAGTAAGGGTGAGAGACACGTCCAATCGTTCGTTGCGGATAAGGGCCTTATACACCCGTCCGTCGACATGGTCAGCACCGAGTAACCGAGACATGCATCTCAAGTACGGCCGTGCGAATCCCGGGCCCCATACAACCGGCGGCTATCTCATCGGTCGCCACCCTGATGAAGAACTTCGACTGGGATTATTCACCACCCTGGTTGGAACCACCGAAATCGTCCATCACCCACTGGCCGGGACTCTACATCTCCATATCGCCTACTGCGAGTCATGACCTCACGCTGTCATGCTCAGACCGACGAGCTCGACATCATCCCTACACCTGCTACCGGCGTGCTGGGGTACGGTCTTCCAGGAGCACGACGTGTCGGATCAGAACTGCGTTGGAACTCGAGCCAGCGAGCTCTGTGTGTGCGTGTTGTACCTGGCATCTTCAGGACTCAACCATGAGGACTTGGGGCTGGCAAGCAGATTACCGGTCAACAATCTTTCCTCGCAACCATGTCTCCCTCATCAGCATTGCACCACAGTACACACTACAAATGTCGACCATTCTGTTCAAGGTGCACGGTAAATTTCGCGGCATCATCGGTCTGCGCGATTTGCAATCGCCGTCGTGATGTCTCATTCCATCAAGGCGCCGTTGAATGAATGGTCGCTGAATTTAAGACTAGTAGATGGACACGTCAGCCTTTGGTCCTTTGCCCCTTCATCGGCCATGTCCAATCCGTCGTAGTCACGGGTCACAGTGTCACGGACAAGAGCGTGGATAGGCGCATCGATACGGCCAAGCTGTCACGACGCTGCAGATCAACAAGTCGCATCTCCGTCGCGGTCGAGCAGAACATCGGTGTGGAGAAATTGTCCACACAACAATCTAGGTACCATTCCCGTCTGTATATCGTCTAGCTACCAACCTCTACCCTCTTCCCCAGCACAGTCCTCGCCTCGGCTTCACTCAAGGTCTCCAGCCCAAGTTGATCCAATGCATGTCTTGCGCCTTCATTGTCCATGAAAATCAACCTTTCAGCCTGGAAAAGACTCATTTGCTTGCCCTCAGTCCCCACTTCCTCCTGACCATTCTCGCCCCAAGCATCCTCCTCATCAGCATCGGCATCTTCCGACTTAGCAGTCTGTTTCCTCGCAATCTCAGCGCGAACAGGTAGACTAAGCAAAGTGATACCCTCCAGCAACTTCCGCATCCCGACCCGCGCTTGACCATTTCCGACGTACTTGTCAATGCCAGCACACACCGCTCGCATATCAGTCGTGAGCTGCGTCGCGCCAGCCGTCGAAAAAGTCGTCCTCGACCCGTGCACCAAATGATCCCAGACATATGACTGAATAAGATGGCAAATCTGCCGGCTAATTCGTCGAAGGGGCGCTTTTCCCAGTACGCGTCGGAGAAAAGCGAAGTAGTCGGCGAGAAGGCTGAGCGTCGGGTCAAGTTCGGAGGAGACGGAAGACGAAGAGGAGGAGGTCAGGGAGGACCAGGTGGATATGCTAGCGTAAGGTTTCAGCGCCTGCCGGATATCGTAGGTCATCGTGTCGACGAGGATCGATTCACTGCGCACGCGGAGGCGCTCGTAGCTCGCGGCCGTTTCGTCGAAAAGGGCGCCTTGCAGGGTACTGTCTATGTCGTTGAGGCCGAGAGCAGAGCTAGTCTTCTGCTGCAATTCCTGCCACGTGCCAATATTTTGACCAATAGCGTTCTTGGACCGATACTGCAGTTCGACCCACAGCTCGAGGAAGAAGACATCGTCGCTCCAATCCCGCATTGCACGCTCGAGGTAGTCAGCGGAGCCGAAGACGCGGCATATACGTTCAAGGCCGCGGACGCCCTGCAGCTCGGCGAGTTGCTCCTTTGTTAGACCATGCATGGTGCGACCGACGGTGGAGGTCATGCCGAGGTAGGCATCAAGACCAGACTGCAGGCGTCGGTGGTAGCGATCGAAGATCTCGAGTTGAATGTCGATGAAGAAGCGGACCTTTTGGCTAAAGCTGGAAAGGTTACGATAGCGTTCAGTGATGGTCTCGAGGAGGTCGTTGACGCGGATGGCGGCGCGAGTGGGTTTCGTTGCGTCGGAGCTGACAGCGTCGAAATCGAGCTCGCCGGCTTCAGCCGACTCGACAATGGCATTGTAGCGTGAGATGGCAAACTCTTTCTCGGCGGAGACCCAGGGCTGGAAGTATCCATTCGCGTCCAGGAGATAGAATGACAAACCACGCCAGGGGATGGAAGGCGAGCTGGGTGTGTAGTCGTAAGACTCAAGCAGAGTGGTGTCGAATTGAATGACCTCTTGTACGAGATGACTCAACAGAGGTGGCTGAGAAGCCACTTGCGAGGCAAAACTGGTAATCTTCGACTTGAGCATTGGTACCAGCGCGGTAATGAAGGCTGTGTTTGCATCGATGTAGGCCGGGGTGAAGGCAAGTTCTGACTTCCGAAAGTGACGCAACAGGATCGGCTGCACGCTGTTCTGGACAAAGTCGGAATATGTGGAGATCAGATCGAGCGTATGTGTTAGGAAGTACTCCGGCTTGTCAGTACGATTGGTGGGCTTGTCTCCGGAGAAGTGGTAGGCAAAGCGCTGTGCGAGAGGCTGCACGAGGACCTCGAAGGGAAGAAGCACGGGAGGCTCATTCTCGGGACTGCGACGAATGTTGTGCTCTCGATCCTCAAGATCATGCTTTTGCAGATCCAATAGTCGGCCAATCTTGGCGACCCATTCTTGCTGCAGCGCCAGAGGGACGGTTGCGCTCGGCTTCGGCCAATTCATCCTTTTCAGTGTTCTTTCGAGATCCTCCGAGAACGACGTCTGGATGGTCTTCCGTAGCTGCTGAACAGTGGACACAATATAGTCGAGCAGATGGGGTGCCGCACCTTCAGCAGCTTCCTGCAGGGGTCGTAGACTGGCCACGAGTTGCTGTAGTCTACGATACGGTTCCAGTGCAAGATCATCCGACTTTCCGAGTTGTGCAATGCATTTCGACCTATTCAGAGCATCAGCTTCCACCTTATACCTAGCCCTGAACATCGCCATCGACATACCTCAAGATGTCCACCTCTTTCAGCATCTCCACGTATCCCGCAGCCATGTCCAATCTCCGCAGCCTGTCCATGCTCTTCTCAAACTTCTGCACAGCATCGTCGCTGGTCTCTGATTGCGTTACGATGAGTAGACGGCGATCGATATCCTGTTGCTCCTGCTGGAAAGCAGTGGCGTTGTGGTGTATCGATTGTGTCGACTTCTCGGCTCGATGTCTCGTTTCGGCGTGATCTTTGCGGGCATCGTCGAGCTTTGCATGTTGTCAGTATAAGCGTCGCCTTCACGGACAGCTCCAGCACTCACCTGCTGCTTGAGAAGTGTTTGCTGCTCTTTGACATTCTCCAACAACGAATCGAGCGAGTCGAGATCAGCTGTAGACTGCAGCTTGTCGTCGAGATAGTCCTGAACGCGGGTGTCCATGTTGTCGAAGACTATTCGAAGAGTAGTTCAGAAGGCTTGTGCGATGTGTGTCATGCCGTGGACTTGAATTGGTCGTTCATGCAGAGGAAAGGTATCCGTCAAACATGGACATGAGCTGGACAGGTTTCAAGAGCACTCGCTCGACGTCGTCGTTTGAAGGCTGGCGTGTGATTGGACAGCAAGCGAAGAACTGGGGGAAGTTTACGACTCCCCTTCTGTGCTTCTTTCATCTTCACCTCATCTTCACCTCTAACTTATCATCTCACATGTCCATGTCTTCACGAAAGCCTGCCCGGTCGAGAAAGCCTCCAGTGACCGCGAATCCTGTCAAACACTGGATACCGCAACGCGAGCATGCTCTGCCAGCTGAAGGGGCAGCTGGCATGCCGGACTACCAGCGACGAGCAACATGCATGCTTCCACAACACCTCATCGGTAGGATCAAGACTCTTCCGCGACCTCCTCACGAAGGTGCCGACTGCACCTGGACTTTGGACTTGACAATCTCAGGTCCCGCGGCCCATGGGTCACTATCTTTGATACGAGCAAAGATCAAGACGCAGGATCTTTACCCGGTCTAATAATATCGCTTCTGAACTTCCCGCCTCTCACAGCCTCACACATGCGCGCGAGGAGTGTTCTGTGAGTGGAATCTGTGTGTTTGGAGTCTCGAATTAGTTCTAAGTTTGCTATCGAACCGAAGTACTGATAAACTACAGCCGCGGTACACCGTCCAGTACAATGTGCTCCCAACCCGAACCAGCCTACCAAATGAGTGTGTCGCTCGGCCAGGTTTCGTCGATCAGACTCCCATGGCACAATTTCTTAAACTCCACTTTTCAAGTCCCAGCAGCAAATCCCACAATTTCGTATCGCGCACTCGATCTCGATCCGGACGCATCACCAAAATGTGCCTGCCGCCTTGCCCTTGCCCTTCTGCCCCTTCGCCTGTTGCGGTAAGACCGAGTCACTCCGTGTCTGCCGTTTTCGTGTCTGCCGGCGTGGCTGTTGCCTCTTCCTGTGCTCATCCAACGTGCCGTCGCTCAGGAACCCATCTTCCGTCGTCAGGCCCATTCCAACAAGCCTTTCTTGTCTCCTGTGAGACATCCGAGTCAAGCACGCCAGCTCGCACTCCATAGCCTGGCGACGCTGTTCCATCAGCGTGTCCTGGTACTGCTGCTGGGCTTCCTCGAATGTCAGGGCGTGAGGCTTCTGCTGCAAGTCAGCCATTTCGCCAGCGTTGACGGGCTCAGCGACAAGTGGGGTGTCATTTACCAAGTTGAACAGAGCCCAGCTGGCATTGAGGATCTCTTCGTGCTCAATCTGGCGTTGCTTCACAGCGGGCTCCTCCAGCAAAGCATTGGAGACTGTGGTGCTGCCGGTGTTGTCAGCAGCAGAGTCGCCAGTGTGGATGTTGGAAGCGTTGCAACAGACCTGTGGTTGGAGGATCCCGTGGCGTTGTCGGTGTTCACGGGAGTCGGCGTGTTGGAGCCGTTCGCCTTGTCGGTAAAGACCGTGTTGACGTTGAAGTCGTTGGAGTCGGCGTTGGGGTTGGGGTTGCCGGAAGCCATGTTGAACGGTTCCTTTCACTCGAGGTGAATAGTCAGAAGTTGACAAGGATTCCTCTGCTTGCGCAAGACTTCTCGACAGGAAGAAACGGGGCAGGAATGCCAAAATATTTATTCCTCCCAATGCCATTTCTTTGCGACGCCTTACCTAATTTGCTCAATCTTGGCCATCGAGTACGGTAGCTTTGTGGGAGGCACCAGTGTGTACCTTGGTCGTGAAGCCCGTACCATATCTGCTGTCCAGAATTTACGTCGCAGCTCCCAACAACAACAAATGGATCTCGAAAAGCAACAATCTGTGACACGTTATTCGAGCCTCCGCTTTCCGCCGAGTAAGAGCATCTCAGAAATAGCGCAGGTGTGCATACGCCACAGTGAAAGGTTTTTTGGGCCTTGACTGATTTGGGAGCCGCATCTCGACAATTGCGAGAATCAATCGTTGGAAGTCTCCTTGGCCTCCTCTCCAGCATCGTCCGCACCTTCATTCTTCTCCTTCCGCCTCATGCCGACATCCCAATTGTACACCCGTGCAGTCGCCACCTCCATGGTCTGCGTATTGCGTCAGTACTGGTACCACCGCGCCATCCCACAGCTCAATTCGACCTACCGTGATCTGCTCCCTCAAAAAATCCAGATCCTCCTGACAGTTCTCAAGACTTGACTGTGCAGCTTGCAGCTTGTCGCTCAGTAGTGTCTCCGCTTCGTCGAGAGTGTATGCAAGCATCACGTTGGCCTGTGATGTTCATGTCAGGAATCTCTTCGAACTCGTGCAAGCAAGGCCAGAGTGGGAGGTTTTGACTCACGCCGAGCCAGAGGTAGACCTCATCCGTCTCGTGAATATTGGCTTTTGCAAATAAAGTATCGTTGAGCTCGAACATCGCCTCGAAAGGTTCGGCGTCGGTCTGTATTGGTGGACAGCTGTTAGCGCCGTTCGCGGAGCAGAGAACGTATCGAATCGTTCACCTTTCTCGTCTTCAAAAACCTGATTGTGTCGAGCGTCCGTTGAATGTCAGGCAGCTTGTCTTTGAGGCCCAGCACTCTCCGCTGGTTGTTCTCTGACATGAACTGGTACTTCCTGGTGGTCTCATATTAGATGGCAAGTTTTGGATGGCTCATGGTCTTTGGTTGTACCCACTGAATCATTTCTTGAAACTTCTTCAGCGCGCCCTCCACGTCTGCTCGAGTGGTGACATAGTCCTCCACGCGGTCCACGAACGGTGCCTGGAAGTAGGAAGCCACTGAATCAGCGGGAATTCTGGGTTCCAAAGGACCGAGGCACTCTGGTGATATGCCTGGCGGATCTTTGGCCGGTCGGTGTGCTCACGTATGGAATTCCGCGTGGATTTGTTGATCTACCGCATCATCAATTTCCGTCAAAAGACTTCGCACAGACCGTGACTACCCGTCTACTCACCCAGCTTTCTCCACCGCCGCCATGATGTCGAGATGCGAAGACGTTTATTTTGATGTTACCAATGGCCGAAAAGCTCACCAAGCACACCGTCAATGGAGCTCTCTGGGCGTATATCTGTTCCCGGTGTGCGTAAGATTTAGACTTATATGCCTCAGGCGTCCACAAACCTAGCTCACATATCAGATGCCATTAGTTCCACAGACCTCGCTCCCGACCAGTGATACGCGAGCACGGAGCCTCACCCAAGATGACAAGGAGGCTGAGCGAGCTTAGCAGACATGGAAGACCTTCCAGGCTCTCAATGTTGGACTCTGCTTAGGATGCCGATGGCTTACGGGAAAAAGAAGGCGGTAGAGGCTGGAAGCATCGTACTCTGGCGAAGACCATACCCGGGAGCCATCCCGGGCACCGCCAATGCCATTGCAGCTGCATGATAAGGAAACTAGGTATCTATCTGTGTCTGGGGCTCTGTTCAATCATGACGACAACCTTGCAAGAAATGCTCCTACACAAAAACTCCCGGCTACATGCACGACCCATTTATCCGAGGAAATAAGCCAGCCGCCAATTACACATCCAAGGCCAGATGTCAGTCGCGAAAGCGTCAAGACCGGAGGCGTCCCGTGATACGCCGGCCAAGGCGATCTTGGTTCGTTTCCGATCCATTCGTTTCGTTCCGACGAGATGCGGCATTGTGAAAGATGTTGAAGGCTTTCATGCCTTCCACTCGATGCCTTCCTTGATTAATTGGCCCAACTCGGAGGCGTGAGGATCCTTCATCATGGAGAACTGCGGAAGATTAGCAATGAACGGTGTGTCTGACAGTGAACGAGGGACTTACATGATTTCCTCCCATGACTCCAAACTTCATGTTCTCACCACACAGCTGCGCCCATCCGTTATCGGAGAAGTCAGTGCGGTGGTTGAGAAGCCATGTCATCGGCGCCGGATCTTCCTCCTCAGCTGGAGGTGGACGTGGATCACCTGGGTTTCCAGCGACGCCGTCCTTGCACCAGACCGCGTAAGTCGGCAGTGCAGCAATGCTCGGCTTCGGATCATAGGCTGAAAGAGACCGAATGGCGGCGGAGAAGTGAGGAAGTAGCCACTTGGGTGTCTTGGCTGGATCACCAGTTCCGAGGAGACCGATCTCGTTGAAGAAGACGTGGAGGCGTGTGGGAAGTGGAGCAAGGTTGACTGGGCAGGGTGAATCGAGGAGGAGGAGTTTCTCGACCTTCTCGCCGGCTGCGAGGAGTGCTTGAGCCACAGCATAAGCAATCACGCCTCCGGCTGACCAGCCGCCGATGATATATGGTCCCTTTGGTTGGCGGCGGCGAATCTCGGCGAGATAGATGAGGGAAGAGACTTCGATCCCACATTGCCATTGCGCAGGGTCTTTCATGAAGGGGCAGTTGAGTCCAAATGCGGCGACGTGGGGTCCAATGTTCGGGATCGAGACATAACTGGTAGCCGAGCCGGATCCGTCTGGCAAGAAAAACACCTTCTTCGTGGCAGTCTTCGGGTTGCCCTGGAGGAGGACAGATGTTGCGGAAGGGTACTGCGAGATGTCGGTCTTGTTGAGCGCAGTCAACCGAGAGGATACCTCATTCATATCGGTCTTGGTAGAAGGCTTCGAGAGTTTCGGTCCAACAGCCTTGGGCTTCGGGCGCATCCCGAGAGCATTCTCAATGTCCACCAGCGTCGGATTTGTCATGAGGAACGTGCCAGGGAGATCGATACCAGTCTTTTCACGAAGTTCGCCGAGAATGGTCAGGCTCATGAGTGAGTCCATGCCCATCTCAGCAAGCTCCGCATCATCTGTGACCTCACTAATGTCAACCCCCATCTCCTGAGCGATGATGTGACGGGCGATCGAGACGTCGCCGATGTCAGGAAGTGAGTCCCTCGTTGGCGAGTCTGGGCCTCGCTTGCCAGCATCTGATTGTGGTATACTCGGAGCGGAGCTGGCCGGTGTGGACATCTCGTCGAAAGGAGTCGCTACGTTTGTAGTGGCCAGCGAGTCGTTGTCGGAGTCGTCTTCAGAATCTGCGGCGGATTCAATGTTGTTGAACTGTGAGAAATACTTCTTCATCTCACCGACCGTGGGGTAATCAGTGAAGAGAGAAGGGCTGATTTCCATGCTCAAGTCTTCGCGGAAGATGGCAGAAATTGTTAAAGAGAGCAGAGAATCGACACCGAGGTTTTCGAAGTGCGCATCATCCACGAGCTCTGCGACGTCGACTTCGGTCTCCTTTGAGAGGATGGTCATGACTTTGTCGATCATGCTACCCGCAGGCTTCTTGGTAGCGACCTTGCTTGCCTTCGGCATGGATGGTGCGGCCGTAGCCTTCGCTGGAAGCGCAGTCGTGCGAACCGGTGCTGGGTCCAGTATGCGCTTGGCTGGAGCTGCAATCGAAGCACGAACCGGCGCTGGTCTCTGCGCGATTGGTGCGGACTTCGTTTGGACCGCAGATCCCTTGTTCGGAGGCAGAAAGACGTTCAAGACCTTGCGAGGAATCTGCTGAAATTTGATGCCTTCACAGACCGCAACGATCTCGTCGCCTTCCATGATGTACACATCTCCCTTGGAAATGTTGTTTGGCTGCGGCACCATGCGAACGTAGTTGCGAAGCTTCATACCGGCGACTAGAGGACGGGAGAACTTCATCGCACCCCAGCCGTGGGACACGTAAACGTTTTGCTCGGAATCGAGGAGATCCGAGGCATTCACGATGAAGCCGGAGATGTGGCAAGCACCATCGATGTGGTATGGCGGACAGTAGAAATCGCCATCGTCTGGCTTCGTTGGGAAGTCGATAGCAGCAGATGCTTCAGTGTTGGCTCCGTCTAGGACAACCTCGGCCATGGCACGGTACTTGTCGTCGTAGTTGACCAGAGCTTTGAACAGCTTGTAGGCCATACCACGCTGCACCTTGTGAGCACCGCCGGTCATCGTCCTCGCAGTGAGCATGTCGATCTGTGTCTTGACCATGTAGTTGTAACGGGTCCATTCGCTGGCCCAGACAGCTTTGTCTTCGTAGCGAATTGTGCAGAAGGCGTGATCCTGAATTTTCTTGCCATCTGGCTGCACACTGCGGAATTTCACAGACACAGTTCCAAGGTCGAGATCAGCGGTCGCTTCCATCTCCAGATGTTGTCCCTCGGCTGGCTGCGGGATGTTGGCGATGAACGGCTTTGGCACTTCCATATTGCACACATTCATGCCTGGGGTCTCGACGCCCGGCTGGAGCTCTTTATAGATGTAGTCGCCGACGGTCAAGGCCATATCTGCGTAAAGTGAGGATGGGCAGAGCGCAGCATTGTTGACCATGTGGCCACACACGACTGGGTATAGTTTGCTGTCGGCCAAGTTCGAGCGAACGACGACAGTAGCACAGTTCCCATCGAATTCTTCACTAATCACGTTCTGGCAGGAAGTCGAGAGGCGCTTGGCAGGGACTTCAACGACAGGTGCAACAATCTCCTTCTCGACAACAACCTCCTTGGTCTTCTGCACCTCGCCTTTGGTGAGAGTCCAGTTGTTGTGGTAGTCGAGCCAGTACTTCTTGTTGTCAAACGAGTACGTAGGCAGAGTGAGGAGCTCTTGAGCATCGTTGAACTCGCGGTGGAATTCGTCGAAACTGAAGTTGACACCAGCGGTGAACAAATGGCAGATGCTGGTTGAGATGGTCTTCCAGGCATCTTCGCCACGGCGGAGGGACGGCGCAGTGATGGTGGTACCAATCGAAGCCTTGACCATGCCTGAACAGACTGGGTGGGCGCCGATCTCGAGCCAAGCAGTAGTCTCATCAAAGACGCTCTCTTTCTGTCCAATGAGAAGAGCAGATGAGAAATTGACCGTCTCCCGAGCATGGTGAGCGAGGTAGTCGGCGGTGATGATCCCGGCGTCGCGGATGACGATACCCACGAGAGGCGATAGTACAGGAACCGAGGGCTTGTTGAAAGTGACCGATGAAGCCACCTTTCTAAATTCGTCCATGATTGGGTCGACCTGTGCAGAGTGAAAGGCGAATGGTACATTCAGCTTGGTGGCCTTGAAACCTTCCTTCGCAAGAGTGTCGTTGGCGGCGGCGATAACGTCACTGCTGCCACAGAGAACTGTCTCTTCTGGACCATTGACACATGCGATTTCAGTCATGCTCAGGCCAAGCGCGTTGCGAATTGCCTCGACTCCGCCCTTGACAGCCAGCATGCCGTGTGTATGAGGTGTGCATTCGCGAACGAGGAGCTCCGCACGGCGGCCGACCAGCAGAACCATGTCGGATGCAGAAATGACCCCAGCAACGTGAAGTGCTGCGTATTCTCCCAAGCTGTGACCGATGACTGCAGTTGGTGTGACTCCCCACGAAGCCCACATGCGAGAGAGTGCGACCTGGATGCAGGACATGCCGAGTTGCACCTTGACCGGAGACAAGGTCTGCACATCAGTCCCGTCGAGCAGCTCCAGGAACGAAGGTAGGCCTTGTATCCGAGCCATCTGATCGAGCTGGTCGATGTCGTCGCGGAAGCTCTTCAGGTCCTGGTAAAGTTTTTGACCGAGACCAGTGTACTGAGAGCCCTGACCAGTGAAGCAAAAAGCAGTCTTTGTGGTCACCATGGGGACCGGGCTGTAGGAGTCCTTGACTTGAGCCTGGAGGGCGTCGGCGACCCTGCCAATGTCCGCCAGAGGAAAGGCAACACGGTAGTTGTGCTGAATGCGTCGTGCGGTCAAGGTGTACGATAAAGAGGGCAGTGTAGTAGTGCCGTTCTCGCTGACGTACTTCTGAAGATTCATGAGGTTACGCTTCAGGGACCCGATCGATCTAGCAGTCACCGTGATCGGCAGAGTGCTGCGAGGGTCGATACCTGTGGGCATCTTGTGAATTGGACCATCTTCAATGAGGAGCGCAGTGTTGCCTCCCGCGGCGGAGAAGTTGTTGAGAAAGACCCTGCGAGGAGCCTCAGTCTTGCGTGGCCAGTCAACCTGCTCAAGCGAAATGTGCACATTGCGGTCCTTCAAGTCGGCAGGAAACGTCTTGTTGAGCTCGCCCTTGACACCGACGTTGGCCGGAATTTTGTTGTTCTTCATCATCATCAGGACCTTGACGAGTGAGTTGATGCCGGATGCAGCTTCGGCATGACCAACATTGGCTTTGATGGCGCCGAGATGAACGGTCTGGTCTGGTTTCCGCTGGCGGTGACGAGGAGCGAAGACATTGGTGACGGATGTCATCTCAATCCCGTCGCCGGCCTGAGTGCCAGTGCCATGCATTTCTATGTAGCTGATCTCGTGAGCATCGATGCCGGCGTTGGCGAGAACTTGTTTGTACAGGAACTCTTGTGCACCTGCGTGGGGGTGGGTGATTGATACAGCCTCTGCAGAGTGATTGGTGGCGGCTCCCAGAATGCATCCGAGGATATTGTCCTTGTCGGCGACAGCATCCTGGTAGCGTTTGAGGATCACAGTACCACAGGCGTCACCACGGCAGTAGCCATCTGCGTCGTTGTCGTATGTCTTGCAGCCACCGGTCTTGGAGAGGAATTGGCCCTTGGAAAGACCGGAGAAAATGTCCGGGTTGGTCAGAACGTTCAGGCCGCCGGCGCAAGCAGTGTCGCAATCACCAGCCCACAGAGAGGTGCAGGCAAGCTGAATGGCAGCAAGGGAGGACGAGCAGGCGGTGTCAATGGAGTAAGACGGTCCGGAAAATTTGAAGTAGTAGTTGATGCGGCCAGGTGCAAATGCTCGCACTCCACCAGTAATGTAGTAGGTGTCGACATTCTCCGCAGCATTGATTTCACGCCAGTCATCCGAAGTCTGTCCGTAGAATGTGCCGATACGATTCAGCTTGGTGGACGTCGAGCGATTGGGTACACAACCAGACATCTCTAGCGCTTCATACGCCGTGACCAACGCCAGGCGGCCCATCGGATCAGTCTGAGCGGCTTCGCGTGGAGACATGTTGAAGAAGCGAGGATCGAAGAGACCCGGCTCATCGATAAAGCAGCCAAACGGCGTATGGGACTTGTTCTTGCCTTTGCCAGATGGGTCGCAGTGAGCATCAGCATCGAATCGATCGGCAGGTACCTTGCGATGCACATCCAGGCCTTTCATGAGTAGATCCCAGAGTGCCTCGTGATTGGCAGAGTTTGGAAATCTTCCGGCCATGCCGACGATGGCGATCTTGTCCGTCTGGGTTCGGCCGGTGTACTTCTTGGTTTCCACAAAAGAGTTTTCGTCGACGATCGTGACATTTGCTTGGCCACCGGCCTTGAGAGCTGACGAAAGACTGCCGGCAAAGTTGCTGGCACCGAGCGCAAAGATTCTGGCGCCAGAAGGGTGCGGACCAATCTGCGCGACCGCCTCCTGAAGGAGATAGTCCCAACGCACTGGATATTGATGCATCTCGCCGAGGGCCAATTTGGCCAGTTCGTAGGCATTTTCCGAAACGATTGGCTTGCCAGTCGTAGCAGAATGAACAAGAGAGGATGGCATATGTTTGCGAAGCTCTTCGCCGACCTCGCCGCTGAGTATGCGTTCGTACTCGGCTTCGCCGAAGAGATGTCCAGCGTGGTATGGGCCGTAAATGCCAATAGGAATGCGGTGAGTGATATCTAGGGAAGACTCCTGGAAGAAGCGTTTCACCGTGACGGGAGGACCGGAGACTGTCAGTGCCATGGCGGAGATAGCGCTGATGTATGCCTGGTTCGATCGCGGAATGCCGCTCTTGACATGGAAAGAATCGAGGGCGTCTTTGACCTCTGCCTCTGTAGGTCCAGAAATGATGGTGGCCCAGGTCGAATTGTCTTGACTGCTTTGTCCGAGCATGGACCGGACGTTGTCGACAACAGCGCCCGAGCGGAAGGCGATGCGGACGAAGTCAACTCCGACTATTGCCAGCTCCTCCACAGTCTTGGCGGAGACGACCGCGGATGCAGCCAGCAGACCAGTGCAGAGACCGATCACACGGGTGTCCGACACGGCAGGCCGCTCGCTGGGGTTCTCCGAGAAGTATCCGATATAGTGCCCGAGCTGAGCAATCGTAAGAAACGCTGACTCCAACATGAGAACTTTTTCGCCCTTCTGGTAGTATGCCTCAATCAGATTGCTGAGGGTGAGGAAGTCTGGCATCACTTCGCGTTGGCTTCGGGAAAGCGGGAAAGAGTACGCGTCTCCTCGCGGAGTGCAAGGGCGCAACGCTCGACAAAGCTGAGGAGCAACACATTGTCCTTTCGTAGAACGATTCGATGGAGGAGCGGGTATTGTTCGGCGGTTTGATCGCCAAGGAGAAGTATGTTTGACATGGTGATGGTTTCCTGCAGTTTTTGACCGAGACTCTCGAACTCTGGTTTCACGTTCGCTGGTGATTTCCGTTCCGGAACCCGTTGATGCAACCGTGTTGGCTAGGCACGGAAGATGCTGTAGGCGAAGGCAAGCTCAGGAGGTATCTTCGCAGGTTCAATCGGGAGGACGAGCAAAAGGTGGTTGAGTATGACTTCAAGCAAGTAATGAGGAATCAGTCAGGTGGCTAGTCTGTCCGATTGCAACGATATGGAAAGCAAGGAATGGAATGAAACGAGACAGGCCGCCCAGAGAAGATACTCGCATATTATGTATTGCCCATGCATTCGGCTCATCAACCGGGATTCTGGATATAGGACCAGGACCTGAGGATCAACCAAGGTGTGGTAGCAAGCAGACCTGCACACGCTGGACGGTGGGCCGAACATGACCTGTGGCTTCCAAAATCGGAGATCCAACGGTCATCCAGCTGAAGCTCCAACATCAGGATCCACCTACGAAACCAAGGCATGTGAGGATCGTGAACCCAGCGGCGAGAATTCCACGTCGGTGAGACTATTGATAGGCGTCATGATGCTGTAGACACACCGAGTGCCCGCCCAGGTTGAAGTCCCCAAAGGTGTTCGGCTCTCCATGATCCCGGAGAGACTCCGCCGGATGCAATTGGCACTCCACAGTCGAATCCCGAGAAGATTATGTTACAGTCGAAAAGCAACGCCGCTCGTTACTAGCCACTTCCAGTCGCTGTTGCAAGGGCTCGTCGATGGATCGATCGGCCATGATGTTATCGCTCAAACGAGGGCAAGGGTGTTGTGAATTGGCCGGCATGGTGGTGCCATAGTCACGGGCATGGTGCCATAGCCTATCTCCAATCATTCCCCTTCGTATGCAGCCGAAGTCAAGGTACGGGTGAGGTGGGTTCCTCGGTTTCGCTGCCGAAGGGTCTGAGGATGGTGGCTCGTATGTCCATGGTCTTCCATACTCTGACCGCGTGTCAAAGCGGCGACACCGCACCGGCGTCAGTGATAGGGTTAGTGTCTGCGTTGAACTGATGAAGCCGTACCATCAAAGAATGATGCACAGCGATCGTGACCTGGCCCGGCATGATGCAACTCGAGTGGCGTCTAATGTGTCGAGGACGCGCCTTGTTCGTGCAAAAGACGAGACGTGCAAGCGGTGGTGGACCCTGCGGACGGCTATCCCTTGTTAACTAACTGCCCAAGCTGTGATGGCTATACTGTTCTGGTACAGTGCTTCCACATGATATAGCGCCAGCTTTATCCTGGCCCTTGTACCTTGCCCCCACCGAATGACTGCTTTTTAAGGGATAGGACCTTTTGGAAGACGTGCACATCGGTGTGTCTACTTCGTATGGGGCTAAGCGGCGCGGCTAGAACCATGCTAGTCTAGTCTAACAGGTCACCAATACAGCGACAAAATCCAGCATCGACTTCACTTTTCTTCTGCCTCGTTCACATTCATCCATTACTGCTTGACTTCATCACAAACGCACAGTAGACACTGCTCTGCGCGAAGAGCTACGATCTGCTCCCGTCACCAGATATTTCTGGGTATTCCTCCTTGCTTCGCCGACCCGAGCTGTGCGACCTGCTCATTCTTGCATGCATATTCGCAGCACAATCTCTCCCACAGTCCTACCACAGCCTTTGGTATGCCGGTATTGCAAGGCTCCCCCTACTGTAATCTGGAGATATGCGTTCTCTGCAGCATCGGATCTTATCAGGCACCAGACAAGCCTCACCAGCGAGCGCATCCGCGAACATTGCGCCCCGACTGCGGAAAACTTGTCCGTTAGCAGCAAGAAATGCAGAGTCGATTAGGGTTAGTCCTCCTAGCTGAAGAAGACCGGGCCATGGGTACATTTCCGAGATAACAAATATGTTGGAACTGAGCCAGAGCATGTCTCGCAATAGCCCCCTCCGCGTTCTCGGAGCTGCATGGCCAAAGCACTAGCACGTGTAAACTCAGTGCACTGCACGACCGAAGGATTTCCCGACGCAGCTAAGCCCTGCTTGACTCTGCATACCACGCAGAGCCTGGTTGACGCTTTGACGACCCAACAGCAGTGAAAGTCGAGGACTTGCAGGTAGTGCTCGCTTACCGAGGCATCAACGATGACGAGATATGCTTCTGCTGACAAGGATTTTATCAAACCGATTCTGCAGCCTTGCGGCATCCGGGCCACAACCCAGGCGGATACGCGTGAGACGGTCACTACATGCTCCCTCGATGCGCTCGGTGTGCAGCCTGGAGCATCTCGTCAGCTGAAAGGTGGAGGCCCGACCATCTACCAAGGTATCGAAGCAGCGATCCCTCTACGCCACGACATTTCTATCCAGACAATTGAAGATGCTCGGCCACAGCAGTTACCGAATTGATCTCGCCGTGGTGACAGCACAGGTCTCACAGCACGATGTCTCCCTTCTACTTGTCGACCTCGATGTTCTTGATGGACCAAACCGACCAGGACCGCTCCGTCCCACGGACATCGATGCATGGGGAATTACTCGAGACTGGTAAGCAATGACTTTTGGTTATCGACCTACGGGTATGATAGTAGGTCAGCTCGGATAAGTGCAAATAACACTGTCTGCGCCGCCGCGAATCTGCGTTCGCCAAGGTGGAGACTAATGCGGGCAACCATTAACTCAGACTCATCCTTTCAATGGATGAAGTCGCAAGCCTCGCCCTCGCCTCAAATATCCATGGCCAATAGCACCGAATCATCGGCTTGGTGGATGTCAGCAAAACGCCCCAATGAAAACAACGCACTGTAGCGGCAGCGCCTCCGTGAGCATGACATTTGAACATGCCGAGAATGGCTATATTTGAAAACTCTTGGACTGTCAGATGCCGGAAGGAGCGGCACCAGCGCGGTTGACTTACAATGCCGATGTGTGCAGGTAGTGGGAGACTAATCGGAAAAGCGTCAGTCAACACACCTCTCGCTCGTAGGGTCTGCTGCTCGATTCTGCATCAAATAACTTCTCTCTGGTTCAAGTACATGCGACATGGTCCAACTTCCTGCGCAGCTGCACCTCGATCAGAACGACTAGAACGATTTTTTCTCCGAGAAGAAGTGGAGACGAAGCTCACGCGGTGCAGATACCCGTGACGGGTAAATGTATACTCAAGAGGACACTGTTGACGGAGGAGGCTGCCCTGATTTTCAAGGCTCTTTCGATTGGATGACAGCTGCATACTGGTGCTGCAGGCAAGATTGTGTGGAGAGACGGCCCATTGGTGGGTCCTGATTTAGATGCAGGCGGCCATTGAGCATGCGATGGCGAAGCCGCATGATCTGCGATGAGCAACTGTTGTCAAGTTGGACGTGACGCTGATTTGAAGCGGGCCCAGGGACATGACCCCCAGGCAGCAAACGAACAACAGCAAGAGGTTCGTACGACGAGTCCGAGCAATCAAGCTTATCTTGAGGACTGACATTGGCGAGCGGCACCGAGAGTCAGCTCAGGTATGCCGACATGAGATGCAGTCCACCATGCCTTCGGTTGACAAGTCCAGTACGTGGAGGTCCGTTCGGAGCTCATATCGACCGGTGAGTGTCTTCTTGGCATGTGAATGCTCTCAATACGGCATGCGTCTTCCAAGCGAGGGGTCCAATGCATGATGCATCGTGTATCATACAGCTGCAGTTCTCACAGTGCAGAGCTGTGACTAACATTGGAGTTGCCTAAGTGGCTGAGGCTCTGGCGACAAAGAGGAGAATCAGAGCCGTGATGCGTGAATGGCATGCGTAGATGGCGGCGCCGAGCAGCGAGGAATTTCGCCAATACGGAATTGGGCCGCCAGCATTGAAGACGTGCTCTATTCTTCGCTATGGGCAGCGCAGCGCCGCCCTGTGGGGGCGGAGACAATGGCTGCGGACAGGATCCGGTAATGCTTGTCGACATGTAAGCTCTGGGCATAGCTCGGAGATGTCTCTGTGCAGTAAGAGCAGCACTGTGGGCCTGGCACTCGACTTCTCACGTCTGCCTCCCAAACTGAAGGGCTCGGGGTCTTGTCCGAAAGACACATCTGCCACTATGACAGTACTTCGTATATGTGCCATTGATCGGCAGTCAGCCACATCGGCCAGCAAACATGTGCATAAATCAGCCACCCACGTTGCAGTGGAGGTATGACGGCGCAGGTGTGGCTGGCTGCAGTGGCTACCTGTACGTCGCTCCTTGGCTCTTGGTCACCGATAGACTTACCAGATGCGCTCGGTAGTGGAAGCGAGGCCGGAGAATTTGCGTGGCTGGCTGAGATGAATATCGGTACGGAGTTGGCGGACAAGCTGTTGCTGCAGACTCCTGGTCTCCTCGCTATCGTACGAGGGCGACATGGCGCTCGGCTCTGCACCTGTCAGCTCCCGCCGACGAACGGCCGGCCTCTTCCATACTCTCACTCATTATTCAGGATGCGAACTGGGGGGCGCCTTGCAGTTCGCAGGCGGTACCGAGTGCCTATAATTGCCGGCGCCAAGGACGGACAACTTGCGGCTGACACGTGCATGCACAGACTTGGCGAATGGTGATCCTGTGAACGGGAGAATCCTGTCTCGCGTGTTGAAAGAGTACGTGTGGGGAGGAGGAGGAGGGGGGGGGGAAATGCAGCTGTATGCAAGATTGTGAATCAAATGAATCCTGCGGACCAATGCGAATCTATCTGCCGGTCAGTTGAATGAGGCTACCCATGCTCGCCCGCCCGAGCCGCAGCGTTTCGGCCCGAAGCCGGAGCCTTATTAGTCATCGAGTGAAGAGTGAAGACATCAATACGGAAACGAGTCGCGATGATTGAGCACCGTTGTATCGGCCAGAACGTCTGCATGCTGATGCGTCTGATTCATGAGGCGCGTTGGGGCGTCGGAGCGTATATTGAGATTTTGTGCTCTCGACCTCATCAAACGTTCGCCCGACTGTGGTTGCACAAGCGATATCTACCGATGACCTACCTCTTCATGCCTCCGGCCCCGAGGCAAATACTCTCGTCCACTGCATCGCCCGCCCACACTTCCGTGGCACTCTGCTCACGAGGTTCTATAGCACGACACGAGGTGAACACGAGGAGACAAATCGATGTGGTGGAATGTGCGGATATAGCATCTCGTACTGTCAACTGGGTCATTCCACGTTTCGCAGGGTTCGTGCGCTCGACCCGAGGGAGGGGGAAATGTAACTCCTTCGAGTTCGTGCGCAGTCATCAATCACTATTGTAGGGTATGATGACCCAGCACCGCGATGATGGGTTCACTGACCTCGACTATGTGGGAAGTATCTCCGGGAGGGTGGCCATTGGAGATGTGAGGATACCACAAGGCCATACATCTGCGGAGTCCACGAGGCTCGGAAGGCCGCAGTACCGTCACTTGAAGTGGTTGAATAATTGGCAAGTCGTGAAGACGTGTTCAGGCTACCGCCTCTTCCACGCGGGTACAGTCGTCATCTGGACCGCTCGGCTACTCGGTGGACATACGGCTACAAGACGAGGCAAAGCAAGGCACAACAGTGGACAAGAAGCGGCTTACCGTGATCATGACCGCAAACCTTTCACTTCAAGGCCTGAAAGGGTATGATCTAATCAGGAATTTTGATTTGTATTTCGCAGTGCTGCTGCGCGCGAATGCAGATGAATGCGAATACCAGAAGAAGACGACCATGTAAGCGTCATGGTACTACGACAGTCCTGGCCCCGTGCCTTGGAACGCTGAGGTTCCACGACCTGGATGATTAGGCATGTCTTTGCCATGTGGACAGGCTGCGACTGTCCGCGCCGCGGACGAGGTAAGGAATTGCACCTTGTTCCTATAGCACGGCATGGCGATAGCGTGGTCGCGAAGCACAACACCCGCACCCTGAACCCCATGGCGCACGCAAGAATTGCCGAAGAATGAGAAGGCGTCATACATTATGGAGTTGCGAACCTTGGTGATGAGACTCCAGCAGTCATGACCATTGGGCTGAAATGAGCGCGTAGTACTCCAAAGGATCGCTCCGGCTCAGAAAGCTGTCCTCTTGCATTCTCTGGACGTTGGAAGCGGAGAATAAGCCACACAAGAGAGCCCTTGAGTTTACTGAACTACTGATTGTCAATTCTATCGCAAGCAGCAAGTAAGGCGGATCCCCTGCAGGTTGAGCTGTGCGTTGGGCGAGTGGACTGCGAGGTTCGGAGGCGTCGCGGATGATCATTATTACACAACATGGAGTGATCGAATTTGGACGAAAATGTGAGACCCCACTGGGGTTGCAGGATCGCACATGGATTGCAACCGATGACTACCGGGGTCGGCATATCCAGCCACAGGGGTAAAATGTAAGGTAAACACGGTGGAAGTATGTATAGCATCGCACCTACATACAGTACCAGATACTGACCACACGGTGGCTGCGTGCGTTGCATCCAAGATCAGGTCTTGCAGCTGCCCTTGCTATGATTGACAAGTCTCGGGTACGGGCTGGGTTTAATCCTCCGATGATGAGCGCCTCTTGTCGCTGCAGTATCCCTGGATGAACGGAACATGTGGAAGGTAATCGATCTTCTGCTGCATGGCGCTGACTATGATGATAGCAATGACGACGATGAGTCTGTCCAACCTCACACGCTCCTCCTTCCATCACCCAAACTCCCACTGCGGTATCATCTCCAACCAACAGGAGAAAATAGATGCGTTGGTTGGATCGGTTGGCCCCACCGCATCCCAAGGCTGAGCATCACCTCGTGTGTTTGCCCCACTGACGTTCCCAAGAATCCAGCTACCCATATGCGTTGTCTGCATATGCCGGGGTGTATCTAAGTGGCCTTGCGAGGTCCAAGTCGCTTAGTGATTGTCCTATGTGAATCTTCTCCCGCGTATCGTCGCCTCCACTTCTGGCATTCAAGATTCCCTTATTCTCCGACCAGTCGTCCCTAGCTCACCCACTCTAGTCTGTTCCATTGTCGGTCATACTGCTTGCCCTCAATTACCCAACCCTTACGACACTATCGACTATCAAGATCACTGCCACTGAAATGGTTTTCTGCACTTACTGCGGGCAGTCATTTACTCGAGACGAGCATCTCGAACGACATATTCTTACACGTCGGTTGAATGGAGAGTCGTTCGGTCAGAGAATGAGCCTAATCACTCGCGTACAGATACCAATGTCAAGCCATTCAAATGCTTCACTTGCCATATGTCGTTTGCAAGGCGGTACGTCCACCTACAGCTCTTTCTTTCGTACCAGCACTAACGTGGATGACGCTAGGGATCTTCTTCAGCGACATTACACCGTTCACGGACGAGATCAGAATCAGAACGAGATTCCCGCAGCGAATGGTATAATTCCAAAATCTGCTGGCCGAACACCCATTGCCTGCAGTAATTGCGCGAAGACCAAGACAAAATGCGACAAAAAGTTTCCTTGCTCTCGTTGTGCTGGCAGGAATTTGAGATGCACACTTCGGCCAACCAGAAGAGCTTCGAAAAATGCAAACCGGATGGGAAATACACTGGAAAGTACAACGGACGTTCCGTCGGAAATACCGTCGGTCACCGTTGAGACCACATCCAAAGACTCTCAAGCACAACGAGCATCATCCAGTCCTGCTTCCCAGAAGCCTGGATCCCCAATCAGCATTGGCCCGGTAATGGAAGAGCCGCCCGAGGTGACTCCTCCGCAGCCATTCACCGAGCAGCCCAACAGTGGTCCAACTCCCCCGGAATTCTCTCCTGGTCTGCACGAGTCTTTTATGGACGGCAACCCGATGCCTGGCTTTCCTGGACTCACGAAGTCCAGTAAGGATAGCTCCGATGACGGTTCGAGTCCACGCTTCCTCCTTGACTGGAGCCAGATGCAGATGCCTATCGGATACGACAACATGTTCCAATCAGACCTCATGCTCGATCCAGAGTTGAGCTTCGATCAGAACTCTCTTCCACTTGCACCACATGCGGATGGCATTCTATCAATCATGCCAGAGCTTGCAAATGCCGGAATGGACTCTTTGATTACTCCATACGAGACGCCGAAGATGTCTCGTCCATTTGTTGAATTCGGTCTGGGGAACTCGATGGGCGGCTTCCAGCCCCACCGGCACCAGTCTATGTCGTCTGCGCAATCGACAACCAATAAAACAAACGAGATGCCAGCCATGGTTGCGGCTCAGGATGGGTGGTCGGCGTTCCGCTGCACACCTACCCTGCCTTCTAGCTCGTGTCCAAGGACTGCGAAGCTGAATCTGGAACAACTGGAAGAGACGTTGAGGAACCATGAAGGCTGGGTCAGCTGGAGTCCTCGATGGGAGGACAACGATATCGCGGCTGGCGGTGACCATCTTACCGTTATGCAACTGCACGAGAGCACCCGAGATAAGCTTTTGGCAATCATGCAAAGCTTCCTTCACAAGGCCCTTGAAACTCACCGAGAAGGTCGTGGAACCAGCAATGGCGCGCATTCGCCAAACTCCAGCGGAGCATCAAATTTCGTCCTGCTTCCTCCTGGTCGAGTCTTGGAGTATTTCCTCCGGTCGTACTCTAACAGTTTTGAACGATACTTTCCGTTGACTTCACGAAGTACACTGGATGCCAACGAGCTGATGCACTGTTACAATGATCGAGCCGCCAGTCTACTGGTGCTCCTGATGATAGCACAAGGGGCGGCAAATATTCCATCTCCTGAAGCACGCATGTTGACTGGAGGTTTGACCGAAGCCTGCCGGATCTCACTCTTCGACCTCATCGAGCGAAACATCATCATGTCCGGCGATCCCATCGTGCTGCATTCAGCCCTTCTGTTCACCGTCCAAGCCGCCTGGAGCGGCGACAAGTGGCAAATGGACATTGCCATGGGTCAGCGTGGCATGTACTTTGCAATGCTGCGGCACTCGGGAGTTCTGGATCGTCCCTCTCATGCCGCTCCCACTCACCCTCAACCGACTCTCGAGCAATTGTGGACAGACTGGATCCAGAACGAATCTCGAAGCCGTCTCATATATTCCTGGGTCATGGTAGACCAGGATCTCGCTCTCTTCCACGACACCGCCCCTCTGTTCTCCGTCACCGAATTTGGCGCTCCCATGCCCGACGCCGATCGTTTATGGCATGCTAAATCGGCCGACCAATGGTCCGCCACCTTTGAAAGAGTACACGAATTCTCGTCCGGGTTCTCCTCTGTTGGATCCGGCGCCCATCCACTCTCCCTTCGCGATCTGTACCGTCACTTCCTCGATGATGACTTGATCCCCATGGGCATCGAAATGACTCCCCTCCAGCTTCGACTTCTCCTTCATCCGTTGCAATCAATGGTCTGCCAATTCTCACAACTACTCTCCTGTTTCGCTCCTGCTACTTACCGTACCTCAATCTCCGTATACCACGAACAGGCGCAACCCTCCTCGCGAAACATCTCTCAATCATCGACTCGCGCTCGCCTCGCCGAAGTGCAAGCCTTGCTTCAACGTTGGTTCGATCTCGCCGAACGCTACCTCAAAGCCAATCCTCTTTGTGTTTTGATGCAGACAAATCTCATCCTCTTCCATCTGATCTCACTCAACGCCGTCACGAACTTTCCCGAGATCGAACGTCTGGCAAGACGAGAGAACGTCGATGGAACTTATCATCAACTGCTCTGGTTACACAAGCGATGCATCTCGGATGTCGAAGAAGCCGTCTTCCACTGCGGACAGATCTTCAGACTAGTCCGAGGTATGCCAAGAGGGCTCAGGCCGCCATGGTGGGCTGGAGCCATCTATCGTGTCGCTCTCATCCTGTGGACCGACTCTCTCACGCACAAGGATAATCCATCCTCCACATCACCACAAAGCAACGGCATGTTTCCGACCGCTATCGCCGGGCCGTCTTTTGCCATTGATGCGCTACCTCCCGACCATGCCCTAATTGTACGATATCTGACGAAACGAGAAGGAGTTCCTTGTGTGACCAAGTTGGACGGCTCACAGATGGGCCTGGAGCGAGCCTATCCCGTGTTGAGGCATTGTGTAGAGGTGATCGATGAAGGTTGTTCGACGAGGTTCTCAGATGCAATCAAAGGGAAGCTGGAGAGATTGTCTCGAGGTTGACGGAAGACTTCGATGCTGCTCTCAGGAGTTTTGTCAATTTGTTCGATGACCATATGCGTATGTCTGGTCGGCGTCACCGGGAGCGTGTTGTTATGATATGGAGGAATAATTTTGATGTAATCATGGCTTCGAACGAATGGCGATGATTTTCGACTGCGATCGATGACATATATAATGAACTTTCCAATCTCGACAAAGAGCAAGGTGCTTCCATTGTCAGTCTTAGCTACCCCATCCACACGGCTCCATGCTCCGACGTAGTAGTCGTGGTCTGCGGACCGCAAAGTCAAGACGATTTTACAGTCATGTCTCGGCCTTTGAGCGGCATCCTGTCGGACGGATCCTTATTCGACATATCAACTCCGAAATTGTGACGATCACGAGCAACGTGGGCCGTATTTAATTGACTATGCGAACGACTCGTAGATGAGTGAGTGAGAGACCTGACATCAAAATCTCAAAGAAGCAAATGAGCCTTGAACATAGCTGGGCTTGAATCTAGCACAACCTCCACTTGCTCTGATGATTTGCAACATCGTCATGCTGTACTGAGTTACAACGACGACCTCGACCGGTCTATCATCCCCAGCCCCCGATAGTGCAGCTCAGCAAGCTTACTGCTCCTCCGATCCGACAATCATCGGAGAATAGCAAGCGGGGGAAGTCCGACAGCTCCAGCTCCTTCGCACCGATGCGCCTTCACTCCAGAATTGCCCGAAGCAGTTAGAGCCGTGCCGTACCGAACTCTGTTCTATAATAAGACATCTTCAGATAGTGATGAACGTCCGACCGGTGTCAGCACATTGTCGTGCGCGAGAGCATTCTCCGATTGCTCGCGGTCTCGCTGCTAGACCGAGCCGAAGTTTGTTGGTGGAACGGTGCCTTCTATTCTCCTGCTGAAGCTTGAAGCTCCCTACTAACGGTAATACCTCGCCGAAAGTCCCAACCGGAGACTTGGGAGCCGAAGTGTTTCTCAGCGCCGAAACTCCCGGTGTGGAGATGCCTTCTTCGTGGGTATCGCCCGCTCGCGCGAGGCCACGGACAGCGAGCTCGGATGAGATGGGCCGGAGAACGTTCAATGGAGCCGTTCGTTCGTTTATCATCCGAGCAGCATACCTGGAAGAATTTGGTATATATCCGTTGTCACTCACTCCCGCTCGCAAAAAGTGTCTGACCAGCAAATTTCATCTTCATCTCCATCAACTCTTCAACCCCGACCCTCTCAAGACCCTCTCGGTGCCATTGCAAAGTACGACTCTCTCCAACCGACCTGAACTCCCACAACGACCAAGAAAATGACCGTCGCTCAATACGTTGACACGTCCCGCCTCGATGGCAAAGTCGCCCTCGTCACCGGCTCCGGCCGCGGCATCGGCAGAGCCATGGCCATCCACCTCGCCAACCGCGGTGCCAAAGTCGTAGTCAACTACGCCAACTCGGTTGACAAGGCCAACGAAGTCGTCGAGGAAATCAAGTCCCACGGCGGCGACGCCATCGCTCTCAAAGCAGATGTGGGCGAGGTATCGCAGACGACCAAGCTCATGGACGACGCCGTGGCACATTTCGGACAGCTGGACATTGTATGCTCAAACTCCGGTGTGGTGTCATTCGGACACCTCAAGGACGTGACGGAGGAGGAGTACGATCGCGTGTTCAGGGTCAACACCCGCGGACAATTCTTCGTGGCGAGGGAGGCGTACAAGCATTTGTCGGTAGGTGGCAGGATCATCTTGATGGGGTCCATCACCGGTCAGGCGAAAGGCGTGCCGAAGCACGCGGTATACTCGGCTTCCAAGGGTGCGATTGAGACATTCGTCAGGTGTATGGCCATCGACTGCGGAGACAAGAAGATCACCGTCAACGCTGTCGCTCCGGGTGGCATCAAGACGGACATGTACCATGCGGTCTGCAAAGAGTACATTCCCAACGGCGACAACTTGACCGAAGAGGAAGTTGACGACGTAAGCTCCAGTCTGTTGGTGAACGCTTGGACATATCAATGACTATCCTCACAGTACGCCAAGACGTGGTCTCCCATACACCGCGTCGGCCTGCCCATGGATATCGCCAAGACCGTGGCCTTCCTCGCATCCGAGGATGGCGAGTGGATCAATGGCAAGGTTATCGGCGTCGATGGCGCGGCCTGCATGTAGAGATCTTGTCACCGACAACAACCCCGCACCGGCTGTGGGTCCGTTCGTGCCTGCGGAGATCGAGGCCAATGTTTTGGTAGACAGGATGACCGGGTGGGTCTCTCGAGTTGTAGACTGTTGAGTCGGCGATATAGAATTGTATGAGAAGTCACTTGCATGTTCGATGATGATATTCGGTGCCGAGACATTGATCCACATCGGTCGCAACTCCGGAAGCGTCTGCAGAGTGGGGCGTCTTCGAATAATCAACCTCGAATGCTGGGGTTGTAGATCGTCGAGCTGATGGGAAGGGTTCGGATGAAGGATCCACTCACTTGTCGATGCCATGAATAGATCCCAAGCGCTATTTGGAGCAAGTTAAACAGTATATAGAGTGCAGTGTTACATTGTACGAGCAAGCTCGTATAATTAATA
>AFIY01000194.1:0-34204 GCA_000223825.2 Zymoseptoria passerinii SP63 | reverse complement strand
TAATATTATATATCTATATATTAAACATAGTATAGCGGAAGCGCTAGTAGCCTTAGTCTCGCCGGGGAGGGTATTTAGTACGGTAGCGCCCTCTATAATACCCTCAGTAGCTTAGTAACTACATTAGGTACATTACGAGCGAAGGTTATAACGTGTCCCTTATATCTACTTTTAGTATAGACGCGTAGTATACTATATACGTTCTTATAGAGGTCTATACGGAGCGTTTCGCTATAGAGGCCTACCTCTCGGCCCTAGTAGTAGTATTGTTTCCCTAGGACGTTCGTAAGTATAGTAAGCATTCTTTTCCTAGACTCGAGTTATCGGCTAGACGTATAAACGGTAGGCTATTATTAGCACGACGACGCTTAGCGGTACGTTACTCTACCTAGTAGGTACAATATTCGTTATAAGATATAAATTCCTTACTAGTAGCGTTTCGAAAGTATTTTTACGTAGTAGCGTTTTTCGAACTTTTGCTATAAGCTAATTATTCTAATTGGGGGCCAAAATCCAGACGACTATTATAGGCCCTTCGGGCCAAATATATGCCGCATATTTGCCATGAAAAGCCTATAGAAGATCGCTCAGCTAACTACCTGTTCGGGAAGGTAGGCTCGATCGGTCTCAACCAGTCAGCGGCCACGGAAAGTACCTTTACAGCGTCGTCCACTCAAACCTTATGGATCTGCCTCGGACTTCCCCTCAAATCAAAATATCCTAAATGATAGACTTCAGAAAACATGGCCGTCATGACGAACTAGCAGTAAAGTGCATCGCGATGGCGGTAGTACAACTTCTCTAGCCATCGCCTCTTCTTCCAACACGACAGCACTTCTCCCCGTGTCGCATTCCCTCATCTTCGCCTTTCTCACGTTCCGCAAGATGCGTTCAACTCTTCTGATTCTCGAGTGCCTGGCTCTAACCGCCACCGCCTTCCCATGGGCAGCCAAGCTTGCGAACAGCGACATCTCAGCTCTTGAGTCTCCCTCCCTCACGAAGCGAGCTGAGATCTGCCCTATCAATAGACCTCGCAAGGGAGCCGCACCATACAGCGAATACTACCCGAGCAAATACACCGGAGCCCGCAATGGCCAGCCAGGAACCGGCAAAGGAGGCGTACAGGTCCCAGCTCCTGGCGATACCGCACATGCGTACGAAGCGCCATCGTCAACGGATATTCGTGGACCTTGCCCAGGTCTGAACATGGCTGCCAACCACCACGTACGTCGATCTTCTACCTCTCGTCGTCAAGACCCAGGATCTAACAAGAATACAGTTCATCTCCCACGACGGCCAAACAACCTACAATGAAATGGTCGACTTCGCACAAAACGTCTTCAATTGGCGCCACGACCTCGCCGTCTTCGTCGCCACTTTTGGTGTTGTCCAAGACGGCAACCCTTTGACCGGAGAACTCTCCATTGGCTGCAACGGCGGACAGCAAGTCGCCAACACCGGCCTCAACACGCACGGTAAATTCGAAGCCGACTCCTCGATTACCCGAACGGACTATTACCTCTCGCCGAATGGCGACAGCTACAGCGTCAACGCTACGCTGTTCAATTACTGGAATGACTTTTGCGATGGACTGTTCACGCTGGAGTGCATGGTATGTTGACAGCGATGAAAGCAACTGCTATCATTGCAGACTTCGACAAATCCTTATTAACGCCCACCAAGGGACCGTACATGAGGTCGCGGTACGACCAATCTCGCTCAACAAACGGGTAAGCAAAATGCCCCCAAAAATTCCACCCAAATCACTCACTAACCACTTCCTCCCAACAGAAACTTCTTCAACGGCCCCCTCTTCTTCTTCGCCCTCGGAACCGCCGCCCTACCCAGCCAGTCTTTCGCCTCATACGGCAACAAAGGGACCCCTGACGTCCTCACCATCGCGCCCTTCTGGGCCGCCAACAGCACCACCGGCACGGCCACGGGTCCCTACACCGTCGATCCCGGCACAGAGCGCCTTCCTTCCAACTGGTACAACCGCCCAACCCCTCTCTCCTTCCCTCAAATCGTCGACCAAGTCTTCGACCTCTACGCCGCGGCGGGCAGTCCCGCTTTTGGCGGCAACACCGGCAAGCCCGACTCGTTCGTCGGACTGGAGTTTCCGCAGGGTGGGATCGAGGGGGGTGTGTTGAAGAATTCGACGCCGAGTGGAGTGGCGTGTTTGTTGTATCAGCTCGTTACGGACTTTATCCCGTTGAGTCTGGATAATCAGGTATTGCAGTTGCCGAGGGTGAGTCAGGTGTTTGCGAAGAGCAAGTTGACGAGTGTGTTTGCCAATTTTGGATGTCCGACTTTGTAGAGGATTGGTGTGTGTGAGGAGAGTGGAGATGGTGGGAAACGGTCATCGTATACAGCAGCCTGGCCGGCGGTGCAATCGGAGTCCTACGTAACAGAACTGTACAGCTACAACAGCGATTGAAAACAAAGCACTGGGAAAAGACTGTGATGGCAAATTGACCTTGTTTGAGCAATTTGCATCAATTTGAAAGGTATCTCCATGAATGCTGCCACCAGTTGTCCATCGCCCTGGTGTTCTGTCCCATTACTGCAACAATCATGTCCTGTCTGCTGGTCGGGTATCATCTACTTCTCATTCTCCTTCTCGTCCAAGCACACACAAATCGCCGCAATCAAGCTGAGGTCAACACCGGGAGCGACGGTAACGAAGTACTGTCAATCCAAGTCAGCCTCCGAACGTTCTCAATTCATTCAACACAACCTCCTAGCACTCGAGGAAAGCGTGGATCTGCGAAAACTTACCGTCTGCTTGCCTCCAACCAGCTCCCTTGCGTTGGCAAACTGCCTGCCCACCGAAGCAACGACTCGATCGTTCAACGTGATGTTGGCCGAGCGGTCGAACCAATCTCCTTTAACCAGCAACTCGATTTCGCGGCCGTCGCTGGCGTTCTTGAAGTGCACCGAGCTCTTGCTGCCTCCCAGGGCGAATTTACCTTTGATTTCAAAGTCATGGCCTGTGGCGCTCTCCGCTTTGAAGCTCTTGAATAGGGCTAGAGTCTTTGTGCTGAGAGAGAAGAGCTCGACGCCGGTGGGTGTTGTGAACACTTTGGTGCTGTGAAGACTGGGGGAAGGTCAGCAGTTTGATCATGTGCCATTTTGTCAACGCAGAGCTGTATAACATGTTCTAGAGATATGCTCCAGCTAGACTGCTAGGCCGCAGGCTCCCGTGTCTTGCATCTTACCTGATCTTCTTGGGCTTGAGGATGACCACAGGCTGGTTTGTTGCGGCGTTGACGACGTTGAAGCCGTCGCCTGTGAGAGAGAGAACTTTCTCCTTGAGGAGGAGTGTCGTAGGTTGAGGAGAGTAGAGAACTGGGCTGGCGGGCTGAGGTCCAAGAGGGGCTGATTGAAGCATTGGAGTCAGTACATGTCTTGGGTATCGGGGCAGGCAGTTTGCGAGGAACAACTCGTTGTCTGCTGTGTTTAGGGCTTCTCACGAATAAACTCAATTAAGGGCACAGCCTGAGCTGCAGGAGTGGCAGAAGCGTGCATCGCATTTTTGGCGGCGTGCATCATCGTTTTGGTCGTTCCGAGGGGTTTTGATGGTTGTTGTTGGTGATTGTGGATTTGGCGGGGTATTATCGAGGAAGACGATTGCTCTTTATATCCTCAAGTAGTGGGATATAGTTCAATGGCTCATAGGAAAGTTGGAAGAGCAGAACGTCGGGAGAGATGATGTAGTGGTATCACCTCACTTGCGTTGGTTACACAGCCTCGTGATCATTGCAGTTGGCAGCTGGCTTGCAATGACGTCTCGGAGGAAGCAGCTTGGAGCTTGCCGTTCGAAGTCAAAGAGCTCCACTGTTCGCAACGTGTAGCGCCACACCGCTGCGCCTCGGGGCCTTTCAGTTTCGATGGTAGTAATCGTGGCTCATGACACGCCGAATACCAAGTGAGGTTGCAAATAAGAAACTTGGACATCCCATCTTTGTGCAACGCAGCACAAGAACAGGGGTCCCCAGGAGTAAGCATAAACCTTAAACTCGAATCTGTCGCCTGCCAAGGCGAGGTCGGCGCCTGCTAGGATCTGGACTCCGCCCGGCCCGTGGAGGTCCTCGAAGCAAAGCGATCGTCCCTGGGGAGTAGGATTCCGTAGTCGCACGCCAGTGGCTGGCCCATGTGCATGAGAGAAGTGAAGCGAGTTCTTCTTCGGTCCGGTGGTGTCCTGCGTGCAAATCATATCCAACGACCTCCCCCATCTACACGACTTTGCTCATTGCGCTTCTCTTCCTCATGCAACACGCGACCAGGTGACACCGGACTTAGTACGGCAGCTATACCCTGGAAGATCGCATCAGAAAACCTGCCATATGCAACCCCGATGAGAAAACGATCCAATATATCGCCAGAACAGCTCGCCACCAGGACATACAACATCCAGAATCGACCTACAAACATGTCTTCATCGATCGAGCAGGACACATTGACCCTCCCGCCGCCTCCTCTATCAACACTCATCCCCCCAGTCGTCCTCCAACCAGGCGTCGAAAAGCTCGACACTCCAGTCACCCTCCCTCCCTCCACCTTCTTCCCAGCCCCAGAGTTCCTCTACCAAATCGAATCCGTCACCAAACCTCGCCGACACCTTCCCCAAATCATAGCCCACCGCGGCTACAAAGCCAAGTTCCCCGAAAACTCCCTCCTCTCCTTCTCCGAAGCCGTCAAAGCGGGATCCCACGCGCTAGAAACGGACATCCATCTCACATCCGACAATGTCGTCGTCCTCTCCCACGACCCCACTTTGAAGCGCTGTTTCGGCCGGACGGAGAAAATCATCGACTTGACATGGAATGAGATCGAACCTCTCCGAACGGTGGCGGAACCGCACGTGCCCATGCCACGTCTGAAGGACTTACTGTTGTACCTCTCCCAGCCCGGCCTCGAAGAAATCTGGCTCCTGCTGGACATCAAACTCGACAACGACGCCGAAGATGTGATGCGGCTCATTGCTTCCACCATCGCTTCGACACCTGTCCCATACGGGCGGAGACCCTGGAGTCAACGGATCGTGCTTGGAATCTGGGCAGCGAAATACCTACCACTCGCGTCGCGATTCTCGCCTGGGTTCTCAGTTATGCATATCGGCTTTAAATTGAGTTATGCGCGACACTTCTTTGACACGCCCGAAGTGGGATTCAACATGTTGCTCCCTATTCTCATGGCGCCGGGTGGGAAGCGCTTCATTCGCGAAGTGCAGGAACGGAGGAGGAAACTTGTCGTGTGGACGGTCAATGACAGAGGGAAGATGGAATGGTGCGTCAGAAGGAGGGTGGATGGGGTCATCACGGACGATCCGGGCTTGTTCTTGGAGGTGTGCGAGACTTTCGATTGGGAGAAGCGAGAACCTTGGTTGGCGGGTGGAGGCTGGAAGGGCATGGTGGAGATTGTGAGGGTGTGGCTTATGGTGACGTGTTTGTGGTTTCTGTTTCGGAGGAGGTTGAGTCCGATTCGGAAGGGTGGTGGGGAGGGGAGAGGGACGTCGGGGAATTGAAGGGGGTGTGATATCATGGAGCCCACACTTGGGCTGTGGGCGGGCTTGACGTATGAGGGGAGGCGGCTGCGTAGACGATGGAGCTGCCCGGATCGCAAGTCGGTGGACAGAGAAAACGAGCTCGATGTTCCCACGTTCGCGCGGTGTGGGGGCTCTGACTTGCTTTGGGACGCTCGCGTACGCAATGCGAGATAGGTGGACCGGTAATCAACGCCTCATTGTAGTCGTCCGAGCACGCCACGCCACGGAGGTGTGGAAGCCATCATGTCTCCGTTGACCGGGCCATGTCCACGCCGAATTTTCCGCACCTGGTGTGGTATCTAGACAAACGAAGGATCTTGGAGTGATCGAATCCGCCGATAGACGGTGGTGTCGATCTGCAATCCCTCGAAAGAACAGCGAGGACTCAAATCTCGAATGCCTTGCTCTATCAATACCTTCTGTACAACGCCATGCCAAGAACTCAACGGCCTGCTTGAGCCGGAGCAATGAATATCCCAACGCTGAACCTCCAACGCCAAGAGAGGGCAACGACCTATAGCAAACGCCGTGTAAATGCTTCTCTTCAATCCCTTCCACCGCTGCGTGTATGCGATAGGCCAAAACATCATGTCGACCCCGGGTCTCAACTCTTTCGTCTATCACACCACCCAGTGATGCATCATTAAATCTCCATATATCAGTCCGGCGCATCGCTATATCAAGCTTCGATCAAACATCCTCCGTATCACTCTCATCTCCCACCGACCTCTTTCTCCTCGCCTCCCCTTCCATCTCCCGATATGTCGCCCAACTCAGCAAACCGAATGCGCCGATGATCAACACCCCGCCTGCGACCGGCCTGCGACCGCCGCTGTCGTGAGTGGAGAGTACAGCGGCGGCGGCAACATCTGATCGCACAACGCCACCAGGAAAATTGTAAGCAGTGCCGCCACGGAACTCAGCACGGGACTCGTCAAGCTGATCAGCACCAAAAAGGACCCGGAGAACGTCGCATTTGAAAGCACGGAGATGACGAGCATCCATGCCGCTTCGCCACGAGGCAGTTCGAACGTCTCGATGCCGGTGTAATGGAGTATCGGCAGCGGAATCCAGAGAACGAGTAAAGTGAAGGTGCCAATCATACTGCCGAACGTGTTTGCAAACAACATCCCCCGAATCGGATCGCAGTGTTCGGGCGGACAGGCGACGCGTTTGTAGAGCACTTCGTAGAATCCGTACAGCACACTTCCCACACCGATGACAAGGTTCCCCAGTGCCCGGTTGGAAGCTTCGCTGTCGTCCGGCGCGGACGGACCACCCGCTCCTCCACCGGACTTGCTCCCGTGTTTCGCGGTCCCGGTATCTCCGTATGCGACGACGAGCACGCCGACGATGGCGATGGCGACGGCGATGACTTTTGAGGTGCGAAGTTTTTCGTGGAGGATTGGGACGGCAAAAGCGTAGGCGAAGAAGGCGGAGCAGTTGTATATCGCTGTCAAATCCGAGGCGGTGGTGAGGTTGACGGCTACGTACCAGGACCCACCGGCGACTGTCAGAGCGCAGGTCACGAAGGCGGTGGTGCGGATGAAGTATGGCCAAGGGGAGTCTTTGGCCAGGTGAGAGGGTACGACCAGCGTGCGGTGTTCGATCATTTGCGCGGTGGACGTCAACAGGGAGACGTGTCTACGCCAGAACGCCGGCCAGGGTTGGCTGAGCTTTTGCATGCGCAGGATGAAGAGTTGGACGACCCAGAGCAGCGACCAGGAGCCGTGGGTGAAGTAGAGCATACAATATGGTTTGGTCCAGTTGAGGTCATGTTGGATGTAGACTGCTGTTTCGGTTTGAACAGCAAAGGAGACGAGGGAGAGAAGGAGGAAGCAGCCTGCGAGGGTATATCGCTGGCGGGTATTGGACGCGTCGGGTATTATTTCTGGGTCTCTTTCGTGGAAGCGGGATGTTGACCGCCGTGTGCCTAGGCTGGGACGTTGTGGAGGAGAAGCATAGTCTTGTTGCGTGTCGCCCGAGAGGAGGGGTTGGCGATGGGCGATGGAGTGGAGATCGGAGGGCATGTCGTCGGTGGGCTCGTCGTCGCCCCAGTCTTCGAAGCCGCTATCGTCGTCGTCGTCTTCGTCTTTGAATTGTGAGGGATCGGCGAGGGAGCTGAACGAAGGGGTGGGTTGGCGGGAATGGTGGTCGTTATGGGAGGACGCGGCGTGCGTGGACCCAGACAGGGACGAGTGGAGCTCGTATGATTGAGCGGGTGGTTGATGTCTTGAAGGCATGCACGCGGTGATCCTCGCTACAATAACATGTGACTGGACTCGGGGGTATGAGCCCTGGTGCCGGTATGGTGATAAGGGTGAAGTAAGGTGAGACCCTGAGAAATGTGACCCTCTTTTATTTTCGGCGACGGGAAAGGCTTCGCCAAGGAATGCTCAAAGGAGATGCAATGTCTGGAATAGGACATTTCTGACTTCTCATCGTTCATGCGATACACCATCATAGCAGTCCGCTTGAAGACGTGGCTGCTATGAAGTACACATCGTCGAATACATTAATCGTCTTCCGCAAACATGCTTTACCCGGTTCACGCCGATGGCATCATTTGCGTTATCTCCATTAGCTCCGTCTATCATCCTTCTCAATAGCTTCCTACCAACTCTTCCACTACATGGTGAGAGACTCCGAATACGTCTGCTTAGGCATTCACCATCACATTGACATTCCTAAGATGCATCTCCTACACGCATCACGTCCAAAAAGCTCGCTTGAGGCAGCTTCTGACGCTCAAGCTTTCGACTCTTGTTCTGGGCGCCGGCATCGATGAGGGGCCATGAGGCAGCCAGGAGATCGATTTTTGCGCCTCCCGTTCAAACCCCATGATACAATCGCGCAAGTCCTCTTCACAGCCTAGGTGAGCGACAGAGAGCCACCACGCAACAGAGAAATGTCAGACTTCTATTCCTGACAGCGTACGACTCCCTAAAACGGCACCTCCCCAAACAACGGCGTCAGCACCGCGTCCTCCGGAACAACCAGCTCCTCCTTCCTCACCACCCTCCGCACCTGCCGCTCCCTCGCCCAATCCCTCACCGCCTCGAAGTCATGACACCGATGCTGCCGTACAAAGTGCGGCTGTATAACAAACTTGCGCTGACTCGACCACACCCACGGCACGACCCCGATATCCGCTCCGCACATGAGTTTCTCGCGTAGAGCGTCGACGCAGTGGTTGAGGTGCGCTATGCGGACGGGGAGGGAAGCCTTGTGGGAGGTGGAGGCGTAGTGGTCGTGATTGTACCAGAGATTTTTGCGGAGGGCGTTCTGTGGGAGGGAGAGGTGTTAGTGAAGGGGCGAGGAGTGCACGAGAGGCGACTAACCAGACAGTGTAGTTGATGCACCGATTCCAAAACCGCCATGTAGCCTGTTACGTCGCCGTTCTCATCGACGTGCATGGCGTTGTGTTGGGGGTCTAGGCCGAAGATTGCGCCCTGTTCCGGAGGAATGACGAAGTAATCATCTGGAAGTATTGTGAGCCATTTTCCCGCTTTCCGGTCTGACACAACTTACAATCGACTCCTATATCTCTCCACGCAGCGTCAGGGTCGGAGATCTTGGGGTCCGCGGTAAAAGGGCTGCCGGAATAGTTGAATGGCGATGACCACTCGAGGTGCCACGATCGGTCAATGCCGGACAGTGACGAGCCTGTTCATGGAACATCAGATCACGATCTACCATACTTAACGGAGAGCCACGGGCAAGACTGACCGTCCACAGAAAGGTCCTCACAGCGGTTTGGGGTGGTCCGATGCCGCAAGACTGTTGCCGTGATTACGCTTGACGAGAGTGCAACCAGCAATCCGAACAAGAACAATAGCGAATATTGCAGACGTTTGGTGCCACGATAGGCCGCGTTGGGGCTGTGGCGGAGAAGGCCTTCTGTCTCAAAGGCAGAATCATCCGATGATGAAGGTCGTCCGTTCGCTGTCGACTCTTCCTTCGACATGTCCATTGCCACCGGTGGGAGGGAAAGATGGCGCCGATGGGGAAGGCAGAGACTCGGTGACGATGGTCACGACGAAATCGGCTTCCATCTCGAAGCGAAGACCACAGACCCTTCGAGAACCATTCGTATTCCACGATCGATAGTGCCGGTATCACGAGGTTGGCACGATGAACCATGTCACCGTAGCATTCTTGTCATGTCACACTCACGGACGAGGTCGTTCCGGACAAGTCTCGCAGGGTCCCAGATAAGAGATCCAATTCGGTCGCAGTCGGCTAGGGCAATGTGAACAATCGCTGATCCAGTTCATACCTCGTGTTTGCTATCGCGAAGCAGCATAGCGGTGTGGTCGTGTGACTGTGTGTTGAGCTCGGTGCTGTTGACATGCTTGAGGCTAAAGGCCGGTATATCTCGAAAATCCACCACTCAAGCCTCGAGAAGCCCAGAGCCCGGCGAAGATAAGCAGCACCCCCAACGCTTACACAGGCGATAGCTTCACCAAAACCAATCAGATACTTTAGCGGTTCAGATGCCTGCTAGGTTCGGCACTTCGTCAGAGCGTGTCCCGCAGATTTGGCATACAATGCACGATTCCCGCAGTCGCGTGGGACATCATAGCGCTTCATGGTGGAGGTGACGATTGTCATCGCGAAATCTCGCCACTTGAGACGGTCTCTCCGAAGCGTGAGGTACAGTGAACACCGTGCATACTGGAATAGCGCCGGGGAGGTCCAGCGAATGCGAGCATCGTATCCTGTCGAGACCGGAGCTGTCATTGGCTTGTTTTGACTTGAGTGGGTTCGCGATATTCCTGTATGCATGTTGACCTCTGGAGGTTCCACGCCTTTGAGTCGACACCGATACGTCTGCCAATGCGGCTCGCTCGATATCTGCCCGAAGATCGCGTGATTGGAGCTCTCGTATGGCCATATGCACCGGACAATCAGTAGCAACACGGAGCAAAGGCAATGCGACCAAAAGTAGCATAGCCAATCGCTTCACTTCGAGCGAGACATCGTCAACGGACCAGACAGCAGTAAGCCATGCATAAATACCCCCAAGAAGGACATCTACCGTCAGCAACAAAACACTTTCATCTCAGACGCCACTTACCCCCAGCACGAGTCCTCTGAGACCCCAACCAACATCCGTCCAACATGAAGTTCAACAGCATCCTCCTCATGGCCACGCTGGCAGCAGTGGGACTTGCCTCCCCATTGGAACGTAAGTCTTGCTTTGGTTTCCACACTGCCACTCCAAGGATACTATGCCCCGAGCAAAGCTGACCATATTCCAGGTCGAAGCCAGCTAGCTGCGTCTGACTACGGCGGCGACATCGAGGAACGAAGTCAGCTGGCTGATTCTTGCTACGGTCCTCCGGGCTGCGCAGCTGCGAAGCAGGAGAAGCGCATCGTCAGTTTCGCAGCGGACAATTACGGCGGCGCCACTACCGAGAAACGAAGCCAGTTGGCTGCATCTGTTTACGGAGATTCAGCGGAGGACAAGCGCGGCGAGATCGAGGAACGAAGCCAGCTGGCAGATTCTTGTTACGGCCCTCCGGGCTGCTAGGCGGCGAGGAGAAGCGCGCTCTCAGCACATCGTAAGATTGAGGGATAGCGCGCCAACTCCAGGAGCAACAAGATCGATCTCGCTGCTAAGAGGAGGTGCAATGATGGGAGACTTGCGAGGGAAACGTCTCTAATCCGCGGTGGAACGACGGCTGAAGTGCGGTATCTGAGTATGGTCGGTCCTGCTTGAATGAAACATGCTTTGACCCATTCTCTTGCTGGCGTAATGCTTTCTTTCTTGTGTCCTTGTTCTTGCCCTGATCGCCGGACCGTTGGCTGTCAATGTTCATAGTCGTGCGGTGAAATGCTTGCATCACGAGTACAGTTCGGCGAAGTCAAAGACATTGTGTACGCTCGGCACTTTGGCACTGCTTCTTCTCGTTGTGCCGTCGTACAAGTGCAGGTTGCAAGACAAGCATCGGTAGGTGTAAATGAGACGTTTGTAGTGGTAGAGGCTACGTTCGACGTTCGTCCTCGTCGCCGGCCCTCATCGGGAACACGCATAATCTCCGCCCCATACCTCCGCCCTTTAACTCCGTCTCGACCATTCCCCTCCTACATCATCCACCTTGACCACTCTTTTCATGTCCAAACTCTTTCCCCCTAACTCTTCCGCTCGACCACCAAAGTACGCCATACTACCACCGGTCAGTTCACCACCAAGCCAAGCTCCAAAATGCCTCTCCTCGCCGCCGGCACGGGCAAACCCCGCGTGATCTTGGGTACGATGACCTTTGGTCCAACGCCGGCCCAAGGAGCCCGAGTAACCTCTCTCGACGAATACAAGCAAGTGCTCGACACCCTGCAGTCCAGGGGATACAACGAGATCGATACCGCTCGTGTCTACGTCGGTGGCCAACAAGAAGCTTTCTCCCGCGAAGCAGGCTGGAAAGACCGCGGCTTGAGTGTAGCAACGAAATGGTACCCTTTCCAAGCCGGGGCTCACCAGGGCGACAAGCTCGAAGAGCAGCTGAACAAGAGTTTGGAGGAGCTAGGAACGAACTGCGTGGATATCTTCTACTTGCACGCTGCAGACCGTAGCTTGCCCTTCCAGGAACCCCTCAAGAAGCTAGATGAGATGCACAAGGCCGGCAAGTTTGTACAGTTTGGTTTGAGCAACTTCACCGCCTTCGAGGTCGCTGAGGTGGTCATGCTCTGTATTCAGAACAACTGGGTGCGTCCCACCATTTATCAGGGGATGTATAATGCCATTCAACGCAACATCGAGCCTGAGCTTATCCCCTCTTGTCGGCGCTATGGGCTTGACATTGTCGTGTATAATCCTATTGCTGGCGGAATCTTCAGCGGCAAGTATAAGACCAACGAAGTGCCGAAGGAGGGACGATACAGCGACGTCAACGCAAAAGTGGGACAGAACTACCGGAAACGATACTTTCAAGACGCAACCTTCGACGCTCTTCGGCTCTTCGCCTCATCGAGCCCGTCGCAGAGAAGCACAACTTGACGCTACTGGAAATCGGCTTCAGGTGGGTCATTCACCACTCCAAGCTGAAGGTGCAAGATGGCGGCAACGACGGCATCATCATTGGCGTGTCGAGTTTGGCACAACTGGAGTCGAACCTGAACGACATCGAAAAGGGCCCATTGCCCGAGGAGGTCGTGAAAGTCTTGGACGAGGCGTGGTTGATCACGAAGCCCACGGCCGCTGTCTACTGGCATTTGGATTTGGAGTACAAGTACGATACGCTCAAGGCGTTGTTGGCATAGACTCATACGTTCATCCAAGATCGGTTCCAATTACAATCATAGACGAGATCTAGTAAAGCACTACATCCAAAAGGGAAACGGTCGAATCAACAAACGACCCACGTGCCCGAACCTCAACATCCACGGAACGATAAAGTGGGAAATATCAAATGACGAGTCACCTGCACTAAAACCTACGTGATGTCTCACATGTGATCGCCAAGCCGCAAACCACCTCTACCCAACACAAGTACCCACGCGGACGCGACGACATCTCATCCGCTCCACTCTCGGCCGTGTCATGTACAAAACACTTCCTCACGCCGCAGTGCTAAAAGTCTGTAAAAGCGCCGTCACCCACCTCCCCTCCTGATCTTTTTCCCCTGCCGCCTGTCCACCACTTCTTCCCGTCCGTGGCTCTTGTGTGTCTGCTGAGAGAACGCGATCGTGATTCTTCGAAATGGTAGGTCATTCCGTCCGAAGACTGTGGCAGTCGAGTCCCGTAATCCGCTGTCCTCTCCCGCTCTCCCATTTGCTTTTACCCACCTCGCTTCCTTCTCTCCATCACATCTGCCTGTACCACATACGTGGCTCGACTCACCGCATCACATCGCTTCCAATCCCCATCACATCTCTCCAGCCAAAGCCAAAGCACACGCCCAGCACAATCCCCATCCAGCGGTGCCAACATGTCCCACCAACCCCATCCCTTCCGCTACCACCACCGCACCCCCTACACCTACAACCCGCCCCCCACGCGGCCAACATACAACACCACCCGCCCCTCCCCATCCTCAACCCAACACCCCCCTCAACCCTCCTCCTCCCCTCACCATCGAAAAGTCCACTTCCCCGACGACCACCTCCCCACCTCCCTCTCCCTCCGCCTCAAACTCGGACCCCACGATCGTCCGTCGTGCGTCATCAAAATCAGCGTGTACTTCGAAGTGGGGAAATTACCCCGGGTGAAGGTCAAGACTTCGAGGCCGGGGGAGAGGAGGAGATATCGGCGGGGGAAGAGGGGGATGCAGGGCGGGTCGGTCGGGGAGGAAGGACGGGGGAGATGATTGATGACGTTGGAGGAGCATGGATTTGAACGCGAAGGAGCTGGTGGGGGAGAGTTGGGAGAGCGTTCTGCATTGTCGCATTGTGCGCGCGCTTGTCAGCAAGAGGAAGAAGGTCAAGAAATCAAGAAAGGCGAGTCCGATGGCCTGTCCACTCGGCCAGAAAGACGCCATTTTTCGCCCAAGAACGCCGAGCTTCGAAAACAGCACTTCAACACCACATCACCGTCCCGTCGCCCCACCATCCGTCCTCCCATCCTCCTTTCCTTCTCCTTCCTCCTCGCCACTGAGGTAATTCGCCTTCTCCGCCGCCTCGTACTCCGCAACCAAATCATTGACCACCTCTTTACTCTCGTCAAACTCCCCAAACCCATCCCGGAACGAGTCGTAGCGTTTATACTGTTCCAGATATGCGTTTCGATTCCGCATGCGATCGTACTGCCACACGATGCGTTTGAATAAGGTGGCGATGCCGGTGTGGTTGGCGAGCATGAGTCCAGATACTCGAGGGGGAGGCGTGGAGGTGTAGGGTGGGGACAGGTAGGGCGATGTGCGGGAGAGGGCGACTTGGATTGAGGCGGGACCCCAGGGAATGAAGGAGGCGAGAGAGCGTTCGCGGATGCGGAGGAGAGATTTGTGGACCTGGATATATTGTTAATTGAGGATGAGCGGTGATCTGGGGAAGGAGGACGTAC
The DNA here is from genome assembly GCA_000223825.2 of Zymoseptoria passerinii SP63. Lineage (NCBI taxonomy): Eukaryota > Fungi > Ascomycota > Dothideomycetes > Mycosphaerellales > Mycosphaerellaceae > Zymoseptoria > Zymoseptoria passerinii. The sequence continues at coordinate 19,655 of AFIY01000194.1, read as the reverse complement.
ATCAGTGGGATCGGCTTCGCCCATGATGATGTTGAGGATGGAGATGTAGCAGCTCGACTTGCTGGGCTTTGTTGAGACCATTTGATTCTTCGGTTGTAGGAGCCGGCGCATGACATCAAGGACCGTCGTTTTCCGCACAGTCTTTGCCGCTTCAACATTGTCACCTGTGAAGGGCGTATAGCTAGTTTGCAGAAAGTGACATCTCGGAGTGGGAATCAAGCTGGCCATAATCCCGACCAGGTCGTTGTGCATGTAGCCTGGATATCTCAGGGTGGTCGTCGCAGCGGACATGACTGTAGCGACGAGTTGATTGGTTTGCTGGAGGGAAGGTTTCTGGACGTGGAGTGTGTCGGCTGCGATTCGTGAGAGAGCGCCGTTGTCGAGGACTACGACTGCGTCGGCGTTTTGTGTCAATCTTCGTAAAGCGAGGAGGGAATTATATGGCTGCACCACGACATCCCCGGAGCCTTGGCCTTGAGTGTCCGGGAAGACGGAGTATGCCTGGATGATCTTCTTGGGAAAGCGGTCGTTCAGTCGTTCGAGGAGGAACGATCCCAGTCCAGATCCAGTACCTCCAGCGATCGAATGCAGCAGCATGAATCCCTTTACCAGCTATTAGTATCCGCATTTCCAATCTTCCTCGAGTTCGGCATCTTACCTCTAGACTGTCACTCCCATCCGCCTCCCGATCAATCATGTCCATCAACTCATCCTGCACCGTCGCTCCCATATCGAAACCCGCCGCCCAATTGTTGCCCGCACCCGCACCCTCTTTGTGCACATAAAAGTTCTCCGGATTGTAAATGTTCTTATACGGTCCGGTCTGAATGCCATTGATGACGCGCGGTTCGAGGTCGAGGAGGATGGCTCGCGGGATGTAGCGCGTGTCGTCGGATTGGTAGAAGAAGACATCTTTTCGGTCGCCGCCCGAGGTCGCAAAGTCCTCGAGATTGCCGTCTTGGTTGATGCCGTGTTCGAGACAGAGTTGTTGCCAGAATTGGGAGCCGACTGCATTGTGATCAGTATGGTAAGTTGGAGAGTGGAGGATGAAAGAAGAGGCTCACCGCTGTTGCCGCACTGGCCTGCTTGGAGCGTGATTATTTCACTGCGAATGAGTTGTTAGGTGCAGTTTTTTTTCTCTCCCTTCAGTGCGATCGAGACTCACCGCGGCATGTTGTCGTGCGATCATGAAGGGTGTGGTTGTATAGGTAGGTATGTGTTTGAGATGGAAGACGTGCCCTGGTGGGGCAGAAACGCGTCTCTCAAAAGATTCACGCGATGGACCGCGAAGAACATCACCAAATTTATTTCTTTGCATCCGTATTCTATAGAATTGACTGAATGTGACATTCGATGTGTAGTCTGTCCTACCCGGCCTAGATCACTTCTTCAAAACACTTCTGTCTATCAATCTCCTCCCAGCAGCAAGCGTATGCTGTTCCGTCCGCCTCTTTTTGGTGACTTTCCCATACTAGGACAGAGCCTCGAATCGTCAAGACTGCCTGGCAAAGTGTTCGCTCATCGCAGATATGCTACCGTCTGGTCTGTATCTGGACCCTCGTCCTACCTCAATGGCGTTCCTTGGGCCACGAAGCCCCTGATCGGCCTCCTACGCTTAGCCATCATCTTCGTCCCCCCACGCTCAGACATCGTCTTCGTCCCCCCACGCTCAGCCATCATCTTCGTCCCCTCCCTCCTGGCATGCGAGCTTCGCCATACCTTCTCGTAATCATTGACATCCATGCGTGACTCTCATCTCATCTCGATCCTCAAATCCTCTCTCACTTGATCGTCCTCACCAATGCCCTCAAATCACCCCCCTCGATCGACCCCCCCTCCCCAATCCCACCCGCCGCCGGCCCAGTCACTCCCCACCCATCCCCCACCTCGCCCACAACCCTCGCCGGTCTCCCCGCCACCACGCTCCCCGGCGGAATCATCATGTTCGCCGGCACAACCGTGTTGGGCAGCACTTTGCACCCTTCCTTGATCATGCTGAAGGGACCGAGAACGCAGTTCTCTCCGATGTGCACGTGGTTGGAGATGGAGGCGGAGGAGATTTGTGAGTTGGCGCCGATGAAGACGTTGTCGCCGATGCGCATGGGGATGCGCATGGGGTAGTAGGTGAGTTTGGAGTGGTGGATGCGGGAGGGGGGATGGAGAATTGTCGAGGTGGAGATTATGCTGGCTCTGGGGAGGGATTAGATGCTGGTCGTGTTGGTCGATGGCTTGTACGCAATAGCCGTAGCTCCGTCTGAAGGTACCGACTTACTTTCCAATGTTGATTGCTGTCATCGGAGCTTTCGCGGGCTGTCCTTCAGCTGGTGGTTCTGGTATTCGTTGGAGGTCGCCGCGGAGATGTACGCCAGCCATCAGGACTGATTTGCCGCCCAGCATGATGTTCTGCTTGCCTTCGATGTGTGATCGCCGGGAGATCTTGTTGCCGGTGTCCTGATCTCATCGTCAGCAATGGATATATGTTGTGACTTGTATGGCTTACGGTTTCTATGTATTCGGTCTTGACTGAGCGCCGCGTACTTGTTGTAGGTCGGGACATGTCGGCGGTTGTCTATTATTCGGTCAAAGGATGATCGAAGACAAGACGAATTATTTGGTGTTGATGTTAAGGTATCTCGTCGACGCATTGTCAATAGACATCTCAAGCCATGGTCTGCCTCAGGCACCAACATGACGCCGCCCCTTCGACCAGGATGGCCCCACGTGAGGTCTTGTCCGATGGACCACATGACATTGAACTTCGCCCGGCACATTGCTTGTACAAGAGTCAACCCTGCTTCGACCACGAGCGTTATGGACAAGACAGCCTCGCACGGCAATGGATAATCTGGACTTTCTGAAGCAGAGCGAGTGCAATCTTCCTGCATCGCCGCGAGCTCGATAACAACGACCAACATGAAACAATGTACTCTCCAAAAGACGAAATGCCAGCGACATACCAGCGGCGACGAAACCTCCTCCCTCGAAAAAGGCTACGGAACTTGCAACCAACACAATCACCCCGTACAACCCAGCGCCGATAACCCCGACGACAACACTCTCGGACCCAACTGGATGTCCCACCTCCCCTCCACCACCCCGCTCTCCGCCCTCACCCTCCCCGGCACCCACGACTCCGCAACCTCCACCTCCCACATCCCCTTCATCCGCACGCAATCCCTCTCCATCCCCTCCCAACTCCTCCTCGGAATCCGATACTTCGACCTCCGCTGCGCTCTCCGCCGAAACACCGTAGTCATGGTGCACGGCGTCGCATACCTAAACCTCACTCTATCCTCCATCCTCGGATCCCTGACCTCCTTCCTCGCCTCGCATCCGGGCGAAGCGGTGGTAGTGCAAATCAAACAGGACCGCAAACCCTCCCAGTCCGACACATCTTTCTCCCGCGCGATATCCCTCGAACTCGAGTCCATCCGCCCCTACCTCCGCACTCTCCCGACGACCCCGACGTTGGGGGAATGTCGCGGCAGAATCCAGCTGTTTCGACGCTATAATCTGCCGCGTGGGGTGAGGGGGTATGGCATCGACGTGACGCAATGGCTGGATAATCCGAGGGAACCGTTTACGATTCGCCAGCCGGAGTGGAAGCAGAGCATTACGATTCAGGATCACTACTCCTTTACATCTGCCACCTCTCTCCCCTCGCTCATCGCCTCGAAAACCGCGTCCGTCGTCGACCTCTTCAACCGCGCTGCCTCCTCCCAGCCCTCGGACTCCCACCCAGCCTCATACGGCGATGACGAGGGCGATGCTTCCTACTGGTACATCAACTTCACCTCCGCCTTCGAAATCAACGTCTGGTACCAAGTTCCCCCTCGCACGATCGCCGTGGGCGGGTACTATTTCCTGCGGTGGGTGGACGGGGTGAATGCGCGGCTGCGAGCGTGGTTGGAACTGTGGGGTGGAGGGAGCAGGTTGGGGATTGTGGTGATGGATTTTCCGGAAGGGGAGGAGGGGTTGGTGGAGTTGTTGATTCTGTCGAACTTTGAGAGGGAGGGGAGGAGGTGCAGGTGGAGGGAGGTGGGGGTGGGTTTGTTGGTTGGGGTGGTGGTTGGGGTGTTGGTGGTGGCGGTCGTGTTTGCGTGGGCGATGTTTTGGGAGGAGAAGGTATGGATGGTGGTGGGAAATGTGGGGTGGTGAGATGCATTGCATTGGGGAAAGGTATAGATGGCGAGGTCGGATTAGCAGCCACGGCTGGAAATGATTGACGAGGAAATGAGTATGATATATAACGTTGCATTGGATTTTGATGGACAGAGAGCCCATCCACATGAGCCATACTCCCGTGAATCATTCACGTCCTAGCTGAGAACGCGCGTCGCTTGGAAATGTTGACTCCGGTCGGTCTCGAGTCGCAACTCGCAGACATTCGTCGTCGAATCGAATCGCCTGCCGAAGAAAGCATGCCCTGGACCAGACTCGACTATCCCGCTGTAGTGAAGGCTTCACAGCTATGCATTCCGAGCGCAGCGAGACGATCTTGCTTCCATTACAAGACTTCGCTCTGCCCTCGGAGGAAACGAAAAACCTCGCCCACTCCGAGCTGACACATCGAGACATCGAGTCTGGCCGTGCTTGGGTACAGTGATCCTCCCCGACTTTCGAAGCCCCCATTGTGCTTCCAAGCCACCACACGATATCGTATCCACCTCACGCCTCCCAAACGCCGGGTGCAAAACCATCTCCAACCCTCCACCGTTCACGTTCAGACCGTCCCACCACTCTGCCTCCACTTCTTAATCCTCTTCTTCAAATCCCCCTCACTCCTCTGCATATAATTCACCTTGTGATCCCGCGCCATCTTCTCATAGTCATCCCCATGTTTCCTCACCAACTCCTCAATAAACGCCACCTCGCCCTCTGGCTGTCTCCTCTTATACTTCGTCACCGGTCGATTCGCCTCTTCTTCCAATTGTCGCACGGTCTCCGTCTTATTCGCGCTTCGTCGGCTGGAGGACGCGAGGTCTGTACTACCGTGCTGGTTGTTGAGGTTGAGGACATCGTCATCCTCCTCTGCATCGTCCTCCTCCTCCTCCTCGCTGGTATCCAGCTCATTCAACGGGTCATTCAGCGGATTACTCCTCTTCTTCCTCCCCACTTCGTCGTCCACAACCCTCAAAATCGCCCCCGTCTCCGGATCCCGCTCAATCCGCACCTCGCTAACATCCAACCTCTCCTTCCTCTTCGTCGCCGCCGTGATATTCAACGGGTCCACTTTCCCCCTCGACTCGCCTCCTCCCCCCCCCTCCTCTTCATCCCGACGGACATCCGAGACTTTCCGCTCGACGCCTCCGGTCGACTTGTTGAGTTTGGCGGTGAGGCCGAGACGGGCGTAGTTTTGTGCGAAGGTGAGGGTCTTGTCCCAATTGGCGGCGATGATGGGGTGGTGTAGCATGCGTTTTTGGGATTTGGGCTTGTGTTTGACTTTGCTGATTGAGGAGCGATTTTTCTTCTTTTGGAGTGTGCGGCCCATTTTGGTGGAGGTGTTTGAGGGAGGTTTTGAATACAGTGATTATTGAGTTGGGGCTGACAGCAGGACTTTCAGGAAAATTCTTAGCGGCGGGAAGTCCGTCTTATCATCATCAATGGTATATAGGGATTTGGCAAGAGAGGGGCAGATCGTCTGGACAACACAATAATGGCAATCTTATCAAGAGGTTACCGCATGATCGTATGCATCACGGTGATATGCTTGGCCTACACCGTCCTCGCCGAAAAGGCGCGTCTGCCGGACATTGATGCTCAACTGATAGCTCGCATGAGCACCCAGGAGATTGAAGATCAATTGCAGGTATGTCTATTGTTATATATACCACACGAATCGATCAATCTGTCTAACAAAATCATAGCACTGCCCCATAATCGAAGGCCTCACCGCCCACAAAGCCGCCCACGCCCCGACAACCTCCTCCTCCCTCCAAAACGCCTTCAAAATCCTCTTCCCCTTCTCCAGCCCCGCCTTCAATGCCCTCATGGGAACCCTCTACATCTCCGGTCCCCCCAACTTCCTCCTCGCCCTCTGCCCGCCAAACATCGACCCGAGCAGTCTGAACATCATGGTCGCATTCGCCGTGGGAGGACTGCTCGGCGACACGTTCTTTCACCTGCTGCCGGAGATATTCCTCGGTGAGGTGCCAGAAGGAGAAGTCAGAGCCGTGTTGGTGGAACCGAACAAGAACCTCCTCCTGGGACTCGCCATCATGATCGGCTTCGTCACCTTCGTCGCTATGGATAAAGGTCTGCGCATCGCTACGGGAGGAGGAGATGGACATGCACACTCGCATTCCTCCCACGATGTCAGCGCCAACGTCCCGGCCGTAGCCTCGACAACTTCCACCGACGCGGACGACAAGACCGCCCTCCGAAACCGCAAAGACACGAAGTCCAAGACTGTCGCTGCGACTCCCGTCGTGGCGGACCCCAAACCCTCGATCAAACTCTCCGCTTACCTCAACATCATCGCCGACTTCACCCACAACATCACCGACGGCTTGGCCATGTCCTCCTCGTTCTACGCCTCCCCCACCCTCGGCGCGACCACCACCCTCGCGGTCTTCTGCCACGAAATCCCCCACGAAGTCGGAGACTTCGCCCTCCTTATCCAAGGCGGCATGTCCAAACGCACCGCGATGGGCCTGCAATTCGTCACCGCCCTAGGCGCCGTATTGGGCACATTCATCGGCATCGCAGTGCAGGAATTCGGAGGGAATGCGGCGTCTGCGGCGGCGATCGGGGTGGAGACGGTGGGGAATGCGGGGATCTGGGGCACGAGTCTGATGGCCGGCGATCTTTTGTTACCTTTTACGGCTGGGACTTTTCTTTACGTTGGTACGGTGGGTGTCATCCCGGAGATGTTGGAAACGGGCCCGAATCGTTGGAAGGAGTTGAGGAGTATGGGGTTACAGTTCGCGGCTATGGCTGCCGGGGCGGGGATCATGCTTGCGTAAGTTTTTGTGTTGTGAAATTGTGAGAAAGTTTGGTTGGATGGAGTGCTAACTTGTTGTGTGCAGAATCTCATGGGATTAGATGGGGCCGGGAGGGTCGTGTCGATGTCGGAAGTCGAGGCAGAGCAGTCCCAAAGATGAAGTCATGCAGAGAAGATTGGAATTTCATCGACAGCAATTTGAACGGAGCGATATGAGTGTACGATGTTGACGACCGGCATCTCGACGGCGCAATCTCGATGATGAGCGCTGGCAAAGATCGTGAATATATGCAAATCAAAAAGCTCTTCCATCTTCAGCCGCTTTACCCGGCGCCTGGTCTCATCAAGCAGTGTCATCTCACGCGGACTCTCGGTGCTTGGCTTCGCGGTGCAAACACACACCAAGACCGGACTTTCGGAACCCCTCGAAGAGATCGGCCAAGGTCTTTTTGGAGCGTCAAACGTGTGATGTGCACGACTTGGAGCTCGACAACACGGACATGGCCATGCGGCTAGGGTCGAACGTTTGCAGACAGGTCACTTCGGCGTTTGCAGAAGTCCCCGACGAATTTCTCCCTACGGATGACAGGGCTTGAGCTTGCCGCACTCGACACATCTTCTTCGGACTCTCGCTCAATGTGGAATTCGCATCGTCCGTCAATCGACTCCTGGTGAAAAGCCTGGGTGGTTCATCGGCAGACCATCAAAGCCAGAACGGGGGAACATGCACGGAACGTTCAGGCGCATACGCCTAAATCCAGGGACATCTTTCGGTCGATGAGGTGGTCGATCAAAATACACGCCGCGGTCTTGCAGCAACACACGTATTGTTGCTGGCGATGAGTGCGCCTCTGACATACCAGACTCCTCTCGCTCTTCACCCGTTCAACGAGATCCGTGGCTTCAGGTCGAAGGTCTCGAAGAACGCAACCCAGCTCTCCGCTTGCAAGTGATGACCACCGCAATGCTCGGCACGGCTTCATATTGGCTCGCCATCGTGGACCGTCCTTTGCAGATCGCATGTCGGGATCATTGCCCGCTGGACCGCTGGACGGGTTCATTCCTCCATGTTGAAAGAATTCGTATCCGCGGCCTGAGGCTGATACCGACAGCTCCGTGGGACTGTGCCAATGTAAGATGAGTAACAAGCTTGAGCACATGGTGTGCAGGATGATTGTCGACAGGAACTGATCCCTTGTCAGGAGGCAGTCGGGACTCGGGACGCAACACTCCCGATGCCACCGCTGCCGCTCCACCGCCAGCGCAAAAGCAATTAGCAACGACTGTTTGAGGATGCCTGTCTGCGGTCAGCACACTACGGCAAGTTGACGCGTGAGCGGCGTGACGCGTCAGAGAAGATTAGAAACTAGAATCAATACTCCCCTGCTTGGCACAAGGGGAACCACTGCCAGCAGCGTGCTCCGAGGGAGGACCGGTCGGAACCCCAGTACCCAGACACTCCTTTTGGTTACAGGCAAGACGCCCGGGGGCCTTCGCGGCTCACTACTTGAATGCGCCAAGTTCCAACATGCTACAGTCGAGCGAGGGACGACAAATCGCGCGCAGTGTTGAACATAATGCCATGTCCCTGCTCCGGATAGGAACGGCCAGAACAAATCAAATCATTGGCTCGGGCACGACCGGTGTCAGCATCAGGGGCCACACGCGCGTTCGTCTCACTCTTTCGGAGCGTTCCGATGACCTGATCATCATCTTATCCGTGCTTGCAGACTAGGGAACAAGAGATATTGAGGGGTCAAGCGTCTGACTCTGCGCCCATCGACATGTTCCCTTGCTCCACGGCAAGAGGCGGCGTTTCTCCGGATAACACCACGTTTGATGAGTCTTACATCCAATCTCTAAAGGTGGTGGTATCCGCTCTCTACTAGGGAGTAGTCGGGTGCGTACACTCACGTAGCAGCGCCGGTGGTCAGCGCTGGTTGAGCAGCCAATTGCAGTCGCTATGGCAAGAGTCGCCGTGGGTGAGGTGTTGTCCGTGTAAAGTCATAACAAGGGAGAGAATAGGTTCGGAGTGGCCATCCGGACGAACGGTCAGCGCTTGCAAGGCTATCAGCCGGCTCTAATCAAGGGCCTCTTGCACATGACAGGGTTTATGGCGCTAACCACGCGCGCGGCGACCCGACTGCAACAAGCTGCCATGGCCAATTGGCAATAACAACGACATGCCATGATTCCATGAACATGGTCATGGACAACACCCATGAGGATATGAAACTACCGCAACACCAAACACCACGGAGCCTTGTAGTTCAAGATCCTCGCCAAGGACGTCTACATAGGTACCTCCAGGGGCGCAGACTCTACACTGACCGAAGGGCTGGTGGTGTATGGAAAGCAGTTTTATAAAGAGTAGGCGCATGTCCGTTCACTCCTTCCACTCCACCATTCACGTTCATCACTCACTTCCGTCACTCATTTGCATTGCATCTTCCTTTGCACCGTCTTCACGTCAACCTTACCAAAACCAACACGACCGACCGTCACAATGAAGTGTGTCCTCATCGCCATCACCGCCCTCGCGAGCATCGCCGCTGCCACCACTGATGGCTTCATCGCGAAGCGCATGGTCGCGGACGAATTTGCCCAGCACCAGGCGAAATCGATCGGACGTCGTACGACCCCTGTAAGTCAACGTCCAAGCCACCCTCTTATCTGCTGTATGGCTCACGGTTGAATAGGTGCCGCAGGACCAATCGGACTGTGAGACCAAATACAGCTGTCCTCCTGGCCAACAAGTCATCTACGAGAACGGCACCTGCGGATGCAAGGTAATGTCATTGCCATTGCTCACACACCCACGCAGATCTGACGTTGCACACAGATCACCAACGGAGCTGCAGCTTGCGAGGCCCAAGGCGGCGAAGGAGACAAGTGGTACTACGACAGCAAGGGTAACATGTGCTGCGCCAAGAAATGCTCGCCAGGCACCCCAGGCTGCACGGAGGAGAAGGAGTTCACAAACGACAAGCCAGACTGCGCCTAGTCGGAGCGAAGGACCCATATCGTCGCTGTGCTCTTGGAGAGAAAACGCCATCGATCGGCAGTACGGAGTATCTCACTTTCGCTGCGATCATCTTCACTTCACACGCCCGATGCGAATCGGTGCCGATGAGACGGGACACAAAACCCGTCCGTTCCAACAATCCATGTATGGACCATAGCCATTTCGCTTCAACATCGCCGAGTCTCGCATCTGCTCAATTTTCAAGGTCTGCGCATCTGGATTCTCTTGAGTCTCTTCCATATCAATCTTCAGCTTCACCCTTGTCTTGCTTCCAGCACGCATCTGGTTCAATTTGATTGAGTCACTCTCCCATGCCAGCAATTCCAGATCATGGACCTCGCGGTATGCGGTCTCAGCTGCAGCGGAAGCGCGGAGCGTCGAATGGGATAGGCCCCCTCGACGATCTTTTCCCTTCCAAACATCCAGGCTTGTATGCCTTGCAACCGCTACCGCCTGCTCAGTTGGTCCTCCGGATGTGACACGCTGCGATGACTGATGAACTGTTCGTTTCTCGCGCGCTTCTGAGCGGCGCACCTTCGTCTTCTCCCCTGAAACACCAGTGACTCGGACCGCCGCAGTTGAACCGCACCATGAGACTCAAGTGGGTTCATGTGGGATCTTGATCAAGAAGCATATTGCACAGACAACTCAACCCCCGAGAAGCTGGGACGTTGCTCCATCGTTCATCGCTTTAGCCTCTCCCAACTCCCGCGGCGTCACTGCGAGCCCCTGAGCAGTAGAATTGGTAGTTGCACTCTGGAAAGAAGCGCTACTCGCAGGCACGCTGCTCATAGCTTCGCATATTGCACTCGCATCTCCGAGGGTGAGTCAATCAGTTGCTTTGATACTCCTGAGTGCATGGAGTATTGTCTGATCGACTGTGACCCACCACACCAACCGCATACCATCAAGAATTCCCCCTCTACTCGAAGCAAATTCGCCACAAAGTCCTCCAGATTCTTAATCGACTCGATGTGCAACATCGCGGCGACCTTTGAAAGGAGCTCTCCCCAACACGTTCTTCGCTAGATTCTGCAGTACCGCTGTCAAGCTCGCTGCAGGATTGCTCTTCCTCCTCCCGCGCATCCCAGGGCTAGAGCTGGCAATTTGCACCGCCATTACCATCGAACTCGCAGGGATGACCTGAGTGCACTGGGCCGGGGCATGCTAAATATTTGAGGAAAGGCGTCAGCCGGGGGGGGGGGAACGGGGGGGGGGGGGGGAACCCGTGCCGGTCATCACATGAGCATGTACGTACGGTTGTTGCAGTGAACAATGCCGCCGGGACCTTCGTCCGGTCCGCATGCCCCATTCGGGTAGGCTGCGCAGGAGTCTTCGTCGTAGCATGAATAGCAGTTCTGTATCTCGTCAGTACATGGAGACATCCGCGCAAGGCTGAGTGGGACGACTTGCGATGCCCGCCATGACGGAGGAGGCCAGGGCGAGAACGACGGAGAGGTGGAAGATCTGCATGTTCGTTGATTTCCGTGTCGTCGTCGTCGGTGGTGGACTTGCTGCGGTCGTTGGGAGCTGTGTGTGAATCTCGACCAGAGATTTTGGGGTTGTGGAAAGAAAGAAAGAATTCGGAGGGTGCGAAGGCAGCCTTTATATCGCGCCTCGTCGAATGGAATGTCACCGTAGAACCCACGTCACACGCTGTGTGAAAGCATTGGTATGCTGTCCACTCCTGCAAAAGCAGGGGCATCTGCAGGCCTCGAATGGACTGACCTTCTCGAAAACAGGGGTTGTACCTCATTTCGGGCTCGGATACTGAGCATTCCGTTGCGCCAATATGCTGTATGCTCCAGGTTGTACATCGTAAGGGCGCCTGCCAGTCCCCATGAAACAACGATCGATGCCCCTTCATCATCAGCATGCGAGCGGGCACCTTGTCACATTGCAATCCCGCGAACGGGGAAACACTTCCGAGAGGGACATCATTGCTGAATATCGACGAGTCCAAGGACCAAGGAGCCTCTCCATTATAGCTATCCAAGCCGCGGCCTATCCACAAGTCTCTCAAACACCCAAAGTCTTCAAACAGCTCGACGCAAAGGCTCCCTGAGGGATCTCAACCGCAAAGGCATTGTCCGTTCTCGCTTCAAGGGTGGCGATCCCGTCAGCAACCAAGAAAACGGGAATCAAGTAGAGAAGAAGCATGCTTACCAGTTGATGCCGCATACAAAATTACAGACCTGATCGCAAGTGGGAATTTCATCGCGTTTGCCTGCCTGCTGGAAGTGTCAGTGATTGGAATGCAGGGTATGGGGGTAGGGAGGGGAAATGATCGTACGGCGACCATGGGAGCGATGAGGCCGATGAAGAGGGCTGTGATCAAGGCGGTGAACTTCATCTTTTGGTGGTGTCTGTGGTGGTTGGAAGAGGGTGTTGACGGTTGTTGGGGGATGTGCTTCGAGAGGGGAAAGAGAGGAGAAGAGTCGCCTCTTGTATTGTTGCCCAACCCCAATCACCGGAGTCGAGCGGTACGTTATCGAGGTTCATCCATGCAGCAAATGATCACTTGGTGACTTGACACTCGGCACTGTTGCTCAGTGACAAGTGTTGCTCTTCCCAGAATCCCGGATTTGGTCGATCCTTCATCGAGGTTCATCCATGCAGCGAGAGTGCTCACATGACAGAGACTGATAGGCTTTGATGATAGCAGTTGGCTCGTGGACTCGAACAGCATCAACAGCTCTATATATATCTGGACAGACCTCACCGCTTCTCAGTCGTGCAACAGAATCCAGCCGATCGGGGGAGAGTCCCCAAGGACTTGACATGATGATGAGCCTGTTCCTGAGCGATGGATCCCGTCCTCCAGATCAGGCTCTATCTGATCGCCTTGAGAATCGAGATTACCAGACCCAGCCAATACCTCATACCAGGATATCCCAGTAGTTCTATGTTCTGGACAAGGCCATCAGCCCAGACCGTAAAACATCGTCTGCCTCGTTCCAAGTAACAAAACCGAGTTGCGAGTTGCGCGCGCACAATCTTTGTCGTTCATGGACGGATGGAGGAATCGGAACGTCGCAGGAGACGACGAAGAAGAACCAATGTGCTCGAAGATCCCAATCAGATCGACATATTTTCCAACAAAGGGCAAATGGAAAAGCGATGAAAATCAAGAAGGCGATGGGCAATCAAGAAGTCTGTTACAATGTGATTAGGTTTCCTATCCCGAATGAGATAAAACCAAACTTCTCCCATAGGGAGACAAGGTTAACCAGGTCAAGTCTTCCTCTCCTGCCACCTCAGAACCCCTCCTTGGTCTTCTCCATCTCCGCCTTCGCACCGTATTCTTCTCACAAATCATCCCCTCAAAGCAAGAAAGCCGCAAGTCCCACCACACCCGCCGCGAACCCAGCACCCACAACTCCAGCCTGACCCTTACCCTCGGCCGTCTGCGTCTCAACCACAGTCGTCTCCATCGGATCAGTGCCCGTGGGCATGTCCATATCCGTCGTGGCGGGATCGGTGATCGACGAGGTGTCTTCAGACGTATCCGTCGTGGCGGGGTCGGTGGTCGTCGAGGTGTCTTCAGACGTATCCGTCGTGATGGGATCGGTAGTCGTTGAGCTGTCTTCAGAAATGTTAGTCATGGCGGGATCCGTCGTCGTCGAGCTATCCTCAGCGCCTTCAGTGCCAAACACGGCGGTCGAGATTGTCATGTCGGCGGTGGCGCCTGAGAGGAGGGTCACTACGATGGCGACTGTCGTCGGTTCTGGGATATCCGTGAGGAGGGGAACCAGAGTCGTGATGACCTCTGGGCTGGCGGTTCCGAGGACAGGAACTGTGGACATCTCAACGCTTGGAATCGTAATTGTATGTCCATCCGTAGTCACGGTTCGCTCGCATTCAGTGGTGGATTTGCTGGGTCTGCCGGCTGTGGTAGCGGCAGGACGAGTGAAAGTCGAGCGCGAGTGTGGCAGGGTAGTGGTTGTGGTTGTGGTTGTCGAGCGCGAGTGTGACAGGGTAGTGGTAGTGGTTGTGGTTGTCGAGCGCGAGTGTGACAAGGTAGTGGTAGTGGTAGTGCTGTGCCTCGTCTTGGTCTCCATGGTGGTGCTGTGAGGCACACTGTTGACGTAGATTGTTGTAGTGTCCTCAGGGCCCCGCTGGGTTGAATGCGATGGCGGAGGACGTGTCTTGAATACAGTGGTCGTGACCGTATCGAGCGCCAGCGGAACGACACTCGTGGCTGTGACGGTCGAAGTCTCTGGCAGACGATCTGTCTTGTGCACAAGGGTCGTGGATGTATCGAGCGCAGCCGAACTGGCGGTCGTGGTTTGGCTGGCTAGTGAGTCCGACAAGGTGGTAGTCCTGTTGTGCCTCGTCTTGGTGCTGGAAGGCACGCTGTTGACGTAGATCGTTGTCGTGTCCACCGAATCACGCTGGGTGGAGTCCGAGGCCGATGGACTTGTCTGGTACACAGTGGTCGTGACGGTATCGAGCGCAACTGGGACGGCCGTCGTGGCGGTGATGACTGAAGTCTTTGGCACAACCAGCGCGGAAGTGTATGAAGACACGATCGTCTGGACGTATGTCGAGACGATCGAAGACAAAGCCGGTGCGGGTGTCGCAGCTGATGCGGAGCTGATTTGAGATGTGCTCGTTGGAGCTGCCGCGACGATGGTGACGGTTGCGGTCGACAGAGACATATGAGCAGGCCGACCGCGTCCACCTGCAGGAACAGAGACGTTCATCGTGACTGTTGTGGTGACCGTTGAGCCTTGTCCGTTTGGTGCTGCGCCTCCTGCCTAAGGAGAGCCTGAGCCCTGCACTCCAAGAGAGCCGCTGCCCTGACCTCCAACAGAGCCTGAGCTCTGACTTCCTAGAGAGGAGCCTGAACCTGCAGCTCCACCATTTCCGGACGCATTGCCTGCATTGTTGCCCGAGTTTGAGGACCCGCTTCCAGATGCCGAGCCACTACCACTTCCACCTGTACCACTTCCTGCTGACGATCCCGACCCAGACGATCCGGATGCTGACGACCCAGATCCTGAAGAGCCAGATCCAGACGACACAGATCCTGAAGACCCTGACCCAGACGAACCGGATCCAGACGAGCCAGATCCTGAAGACCCAGTTCCAGATTCAGAAACACCGCCGGATGAAGAAGAAAGGGAATACGAACCGAGATTGGCGCACGTAATGGCGGTCTTGTTTCCGAAATGAACGACGATAGAGCGGCCCTTCACGGCGGCGTTGCCGTTGTCGAGGGAGAGGTACTCGTCGATGTAGCTAGATGGTTGATGTTTAGCAAGGTCATCGTTGGAGCGTAGCAGAGTGAAGGAGGGCAGGGAGGGAGGTGGGATGTAGTGGATGTGATGCAGGCAAAGAATCTCACTTGGCGGAAAAGGTAGTCCCATTGATCTTGCCGTGCTTGCCCGACAGGTCACCGACTTCGCAGGAAGCTGGGTTGCTGAGATCGCAGCCGGAACCGCCGTTGCCGTACGTGTCGAGGTGACCGCCGGTGGAGGAGCAGTTTCCGTTGGAGACGGGGTTCATGTGAACATGATACACTTTGTGAGAGATATGTCAGCTCACGGGTCATGCTTGTAGGAGTATGCATTGCTCTTACGGAATGGACCGCCCTCGGATGGCAAGTTGGCGATGGCGACCTGCACGAGAACTCCATTGCCGCCGTTGCCTGCGCCAATCTTGACGGTGCCGGTGACTCCAAGCGCGTTCTGCGGGAGGGTGGCGAGGTATTGGCTGGCCTGGTTGTTGCCGGTGGTGGGCGGAGCGTTACCAGCGGAGGTGAAGGGAAGAGCGACGGCGAGGATGGCCGCGGTGGTGGTGAAGATCTGCATGTTGACGATGCGCGTGTGGGGATATCAGGGATGATGGCGTGTGAACGAGTGTGTATGAGCGAGTTTGAGAAGATTTCTGGTCGGTGGTCGGAGGAGTAAAGGTAAGGTTCTCAAGGGTGGATGGAATGTGGTTGTTTGGGTTTCCTCGCGTGACACCAAACAATAATATGCGTGAGAGTGGAGGTCTTTGATGAAACAGCCGCCAGCAGCCAACGTGGAGATGAGATAGGCGCGAGATTGAGGATACGTGAGGAGGATGAGATGTGTGTGAGATGTTGATGTCGATGTTGATGAATGAAGGAGTGTGAGGAGTTGACGCGGCGAAGCAAGCAGGGGAAGAGGGAAACAAGCGGGTGGAAATGTGACAACGGGGATGTGGCTGCCAATAATAATGGGTGGATGGAATATGTACGCGCCTGTCGCTTGCCTGTTCCTGTCCTCCATTATTTGCGGTGCATCACGCCAGGGGCGGAAGTGGTGATAAATGGATCATCAAGCAGCAGCAGCTGTCCGGATTCACGCCTCTTGTCTCACTTCCGTCCTAACTGCTTTGATGATGAGTGGGCGACGCGTCCGTCTGGTTGAATTATTGATATCGCGGCATCGGGGGCCCCTGGTATCAACGGCCGCACGGCGCCAATATAATGAGCCTTGGCTGACACGAACCGTGAACGAGACGAGACAGCTTCACTCATCAAGACAGATCTTGCCCAACTCCGGACATGTGAAGAATCTATGAAGTGAAGTGATGAGGTGGTGTCATGATGAAGCAGGTACCGTAGATGGTCTAGCTTCACTCCAGCAAACTGAAGTCTCCGCCCGCTCCCATGTCACATGCGATGCGATGCGATGATGGCGGGTATTCTACGAATGCTCGTGCTCGTGCTTCTCGGGCATTGGTGTCACAGACTCACAGGACTGACCGACGGTCACTTGCCCAGGCCGACGACATGGTACGATTAGGTGGAGCTTGTAGTGCCCGCTCACAGTATGCTCACAGATCGCCTCCGCCCTCATCATCAATCGATACTACTGATGATGAGAACAGTCAAAAGATGTCTGCCGCGACAGGGTCAGAACCCGTCAAGAGTTGTGGCGCTCGGGTCGCAGTTGCCCCGCAACGTTCTCTGTTGACGCTGTTGACGACGGGTAAACTTTAATGCTCGAAAAACCAGACCACGGTGCACCACCTTTTTCCTACGACGACAACGACGATACAGCCGTCGGGAAGTGTTCGCCATCTTCGATTCTTCCAGCCCGCCATTCATACATACCCATCGTTCCTTACGTCCACCCTCGTTTCTGCCACGTTTCTCACTCACATCTTCACGACCACGAGCTTCCACCTTCGTCGTCACATTCCGCGCATCTCCCGGGGAACTCAGACCATCCACCATGTTGAAGACCAAGGAGCCTCCCATACCAGAGCCAGCCTACATGTCCAAACAGCAGAAGGGTCAGCAATCTTTCATGTCTCCTTCTACCTCTTCCTCTCCTCCCTTCCCATCGTCATCTCCAACTCGTCCATTCCCCATCGTCCTACCCCACACGCCGCCGCGATCATCGCGCTTGCGAGAAAGCATTGCCTTCGATGAGAACGCAAGCTCACGCCCAACACCCACAGCCCAGTACCTCTCTGGACTCCGCCACGATCGACCGGCTAGACCGTCAGGCTCGAGACCTGCACCTCCCTCCAAATTCAGCTGCTTTGCCCGGACCGACAGCGACTCCCTTCCGCTTGGGAATGGCCGACCCTCACTGGCTCATAGCAGTAGCATGCCAATAATGCCAACTCCGGACCTACAGCCAACGATCGAACCGGAGAGATCGATGAGCAGATCCAGAAGTCCATTCGTAGGTCGACCGCTGGCCAAAGCACCCACCCCTGCCATCATCGAGGAGGAAGAGCACGGCGATGAGAGGAAACCCAGACGTACAGCGACATATCTCGAGAACGGGACACGATGGATGGAAAAGCAAGAGTCGAAATCATTGAGGGACGCTCTGCATGACATGGATCTGGAGGAGGAGAGAAAGATTCACTCCGCGGCACAAGACGAGGCAGCCGAGCTGGTTTACAAACACAGAAATCCAGACAAGGTCAATGCGGCATATGCCAATCCCGATCTCAAAGACTACCGATCTCATCTGCGAAAGGGCAGCTATCAGCGTAGCCACAGCAGGCAGGTCTCGATTTCCTCCAGTAGACGCAGCGCATCCAACGGCAGCCAAAACTCCAACTCGTCGTCAGAAAACGACCGCACCCGCCGTGTATCTTCCAAGCCATCACGAAAGGTCAGCCCTCCTTCAGCAACAGTGTCCGTGCTGAAGCGCCGAGAGTCGGTCAAGAAAAGCTATGACCCTCTCGCACAAGCCGTAGCGCAGGACATCGCCGTCGCTCATCGTCGTTCGAGCAGTGGGAGCGTACGAATCGTCAGCGGAGAGAAGAAGATGTTCATGCATCCGAACGATAAGATTTGGGAGGATCCGAGCGAGGATGACAATACGACATCGAATGGAGAGCGGCCGTCATCGCAGTCTTCTGTGGTGAGGGTGAACCATGCGAGGATCACGGAGGACAGGATACCATCGCTTCCGCCCGCGATGACCTCGCCGCTGCCGTCATATGCGAGGAAGAACCCTTTTGCCAGGGTGAGAGCGCAGAATGAGCGGATGGAACGATCCAACTCGGCTCCGACATTGCAGACTCTTCCTCCTGCACCAGTCTTACGCCACGATCGAGTGGAGATCCAGCGCAATGCTCCCAGCCAGAGCAGAAATCCATGGTACGTTTCCAATGAGCCATTGCCACCGACACCGCCACCTGCGCCTGAAGGAGAAGCCGATGAAGTGGCGCCAAAGGGAAGTGGAAGTCGATGTGGCACACCCACGAAAGATGGAAAGGAGATTCGGGGAGATGATATTCGAGCGGCAACGAGCAAGACGAGGAAGGACTACAGTCCAAATCTGCCGAGGCCGACAATGGTCAGTGATAAGCCAGGGAGACCGATTGTCAGCTTTGAGAAGAGGGCAAAAGAGGTTGTTCTGGAGCCGGAGCGGAGTGCTGAGATGCAGAGGAGCGACTCTGCGTCTTTGAGGAGAGATTTCGAGCCGGTCAAAGTTGGGAATACAAACTCTCCTCGATTTGCGCCTGCTTCAGTTTCTCCATCAACTCGAAGTGCCATTCCTCAAATCACCTTTGACGAGGCTCCTAACTCAGCAATCCCGTCCATCAAATTACCGGACAAACCATCGATTCCCACGATCAACTTCCCAGACGACCCATCGATTCCGACCATCAACTTTCCCGAGCACGACAATACCGTCCCATCAATCAGCGTCGACGCACCCTCAATCTCCATCAACGGCACTCCAACAAGATCTCCATCCAGCACTCGCTCTGCCATCCCTCAACGTCCGCTCCCACACCACTCCGCCTCCGCTCCCTTCCCCCAGGCCTCCCCAAAGACCACACCTCATTACACCCCCTCCCACCGCGCCACCCCAGGAACCCTCTGCGCGCACTGCGCCCTCCCCATCGCCGGCCGCATCCTCTCCGCCTCGGGCCAACGTTTCCACCCCGCCTGCTTCACCTGCCACACCTGCAGCACCAACCTCGAATGCGTCGCCTTCTACCCGGAACCCGAATCCAACTTCCAACTCCGCGCTTCCGAGTCCGAAGACGGCCTCGTGGACATGCGCTTCTACTGCCACCTCGACTACCACGAATCCTTCTCCCCCCGCTGCAAAACCTGCACCACCCCCATCGATCCTCGCTTGCGGCAACACCTACCACTCCGGCCACTTTTTCTGCGCGCAGTGTGGGGATCCGTTCGATCACGCCACGCCGTTTGTGGAGAAGGATGGGTAC
>AFIY01000195.1:0-42239 GCA_000223825.2 Zymoseptoria passerinii SP63 | reverse complement strand
GTTCTATATTAAAATTATATCCGTAGTACCGGCGTCTATATATAAGGGGTCTAGGGCGCGTATATATATGGCCACTCTGGAGCTTCGTCGTTTCGCCGGGCCTAGCCAATTTGGAGGTAGCAGGAACGTCCTGAAGACGTACGTGAACCGGGTTGATGAAATGCCCCGCACCCGCGTGGTATGCAGGTCCAATGTGGGAAGACGACTCTGCAACGAATTCAAGTCAGTAATTAACGTCACAACAGGATAGGAGCAACTGCCGTCGTGTGTCATGAACTTTTATATTATGATCGCGATCATGAAAGCCATACGAGGGCAAACCACCCATGTCGGCAGTTCGCATCATGTCCCGGTCGCCAGTCTCATGATTCGCTTGCAGGGATTGATAAGTATTCGATAGACCGTCCTCTTTTCTTGGAGTCTCTCTCATCATCAACGGCCAGCCAAACTCTCACACTTTGTGATGGTTTTCAATCCAGAAGTCTTCCCACAAGTCGTCCAGCGGACGTCCAGCAAACGTCCAGCAAAGACAGGAAAGAAGTCTGTCTTCCGCCAGAGCATCAACATGTCCGATCAACGCAAAGACACCGTGCTTTTCACCCTCCTCCACAATCCGCGTTTGGCATGGTCAGGTAATGAATGCTCGACACGCATTTCTCAATGACCTCAACTGACCACACATGTGTCAGGCTTTGCTCTTGCTCTCACCTTCTTCACCTTCGGCTTCGATGGAGGTGTGATCTCCGGTCTCCTGGCGATGCCGCCGTTCGCACAGAAGTACGGAGATCATACTGCACAGCTTGCTCCCGGCGTTCCTGCCTTGTCCTCACAAGACCAGTCATTGCTCGTCTCCGTGCCCAACTCTGGATGTTTGCTTGGCCTACCGCTGGCAGCCTACCTGGGTGATCGCATTGGCAGGAAGCGAACACTCCTCGTCGGCTGCGTAATCAACATTGCCGCTGCCGTTCTCCAGGTAGTGGCTCCGAACATGGCCGCGATGGTCGTCGGCCGATGGTTCACAAGTAAGTTCCTCGGGCGACATCTCCGGCCTGGCTAACCATAAGCAGATGCCTCCATCTTTATCTTCATCACCATGGCCTCGACTTTGATGGCCGAGACCAGTCCTCCAGCGATTCGCGGTATCATTACCGGACTGTCCATCGTGCTGATCGATGCTTCCGCCATCTTGGCCACTGGAGTCAACTATGCCATGAGCAAAGACACGACAGCCAGAGCATACCGCATCCCGTTGTCCATCCAAATTGTCTTTGGATTCGTGATCCTGGTGTCGATTCTCTTCGTCGAGGACTCGCCGTCCTTCTTCCTAACCAAGAGTAAAGACGACAGAGCGTTGACTGCACTTCGCTCACTCCGACGTGGTTTCGAGGAAACCGAGATCTTGGCCGAATTCGAAGACCTGAAGGCGCAGAAGGCGATTCGTGAGGAAACCGAAGCGGTGCCTTTCAAAGCGCTGTTCCAAGGCACCGACCTTCGACGCACTCTCCTCGCATTGTCGATCCCGAACATGCAGCAGCTATCCGGCATTGCACTCGCCACCAACTACGTCGTTACGTTCTTGAGCACGATCGGAAGCACCGTGAGCCCATTCGTCCTGTCCATGGTCGTCGCCCTCCTGGCCTTTACCGGAGCTATCGTTGGGCTGTTCCTCGTGGATAAGATGGGAAGGCGAGTCCTCGCACTCAGCTCATTCAGCGCTCTGTTCGTTATCAACATGGTCGTCGGCATCATGGGGTTCCTACCACATACCAACCCGATAATTCCCAAGGTTATCGCTGGTTTTTGCTGCATGTTCGGCTTCTTCTTCGCCGTCGGGTTTGGTCCATTGACGTATGTCGTCGCTGCCGAGATGCCAACCGCACGTCTGCGCAACAGATCCAGCTCGTTCACATTCCTGACGCTGGCCTGCTTTGCGACGGTGGTGACGTACGTCCTGCCGTACATCGTCAACAAGGATGCGTGAGTGATGCTCTTGAAATTGCAATGACCGCTTGCTGACAACGGACAGTGCCAACCTGGGACCCAAGACATATCTCATCTTCGCGGGGTGGGTAGCAGGGTGCATCGCCGTCATCTACGTGTATCTCCCTGAGACCCAAGGACGATCGCCAGCTGAATTGGACGAGATGTTTGGGGCCAGGATTCCGGCGAGACAGTTCAAGCATTACGTCTGTCAGATCTCCGTTGACACGCATGCCTTGGCGGAGAAGGGAAAGTCGGCCGAAGAGATAGTCACTATCGAGAGGAAGGATTGATGAAGACGGCGGCCTAGATGTGATCGCAGCAGAAGAGTGAGAATTCCTTTACATGTATCTGCTTGGCCGTTGCGCAGAGGTAGTGATCGCAGATCAGTGAGCCAGTTCCGGAAGTTACGGGACTCAGACCGACTTTCCATGCATGACGAGGGCGTTTGACATGTCCTTTGCGGCACTCTGTTCTTCCGTTCACTGCACTTACGAACGCCGACATCTGCCCAGGCGAGCTCGCTCAATCATTCTTCACATTTCCACGCGCCACCAACATGCACCTGCATTCTGCTTCGCATCATCCTCACTCCAATCCGAATTTCTGGCGAAGCCTTCGCTGAGCAAGCTCCTGGCTAGTATCGGCAGGTCTCTTCTCAGCGTGTCTCTTCTCAGCCTGTCTCTTCCCAGCCTGTCTCGACAACGCCTCATCCATCGACGCCAAGAGCGTTCTCCAGACCATCGGCTGACGGCGCACATTGTCCTTGTGGTCTTGCTGAACCTTGACTCTCATCTTTCTAATAGCCATCTCCATGTCCGCATTGCTCCGCTCGAAGTATCGATTGATCAGAAAGGCGATGGCGATGAATTCCATCGGGGCTAGTCTACTCATCATGTCCAGACCATCGCTGGCGAAAGCGCGCGGGTGGAGTCGCGCCAGCTCATCGAATCGGTCGAAAATCTTCCTGAAATGGGCTTCACGATCTGGCGTGCAAGGATTCTTGTTGAGTTCCGTAATGAAGAATCTCTCGGCCCAAGCACCTGTCCCCCGAAACTGTACCTCGAAGCCATCTTCTTCTTCTTCGGCGGCATCCTCGTTCTCCTCGCCTTCGATGATTTGGGCAAAGGCTGAGATAATATTGTCGTAGCCGCGACCACGAGCACTGCCAGTTACTGTTCTAAAGTCAGCCGTAGAACTTGCTGATCCGTTGCACATCCGTTGCATAATGCTAGTACTGACAATGGACAATGCGAGGGAACTCGTTTTGAAGATTGCGTGCAAGGCTCTGCCATGGACCGCTCTTGGCCTGAGCTCTTTCGGCGGGAGTAAGAGGACTTCCTCGCTGGACACGCTGGAATAAGTCTCGCTCCTGATCGATTGTCATGCCGATGTATTGGTAGCATGTAAATGTCTTCTTCAACAGCTGAGCCTTCGCGGCTTGAGGTAGGTAGTTTCTGCTGCGGACAAGTTTCTCTCCTGCGGCCGGGCGAAACCACCATTTGCTGCCATGACGATCATGGCAGGGTATGCGCCCGTCCATGAAGTTCTTTACGGATGTCAACCGCTGCTGGCCATCGATGCATACCAGCGTCGCCCTTCTCGCCCCAAGAACAATCTCCAGTCTTTTGTTGAATATCAGGCCTGGCACGTAGTACCCTTGAAAGATGGAGTCAATCAGACTGGTCTGATTCTGACCGCTCCACACAAAGTCTCGCTGATACTCGGGGTTGAGGTCGACGCCGCCTGGTGTGTCCAGCAATGCCATGAGATCACGCAGAGTATGCTTTCGTTCGTCACATCGTGGCAGAGCGCGTGTCACTTGGAATCCGGCCCAATCGTTGTAGTTCTCCGCCTCGTCTTGGGCCTTGTCTAGGGATCCGTTGTCGCTGGTGTCGGCGTGCTCATCACGCGCGGTGGCGGACACATGGATGGTGGTAGGCGACTGGATCGATGAGTGTCGTTCAGTCTTGATCGTGGGCTGAGGTGGAGCCGCGCTGGCGGCCTTCACCAGTCTTCGTGTTTTGATGGGCATATCTGTCGTGTACGCGTGAGTTTTGCTGTGCTAGTAGATGCTGACTAGCTCTGGGGGTAAGTCTTGAAGAAAAATGGCTCGGAAGTGAGTGAGTGTGGACGGAAACATCGCAGTGAGAGCGGGCAAGCGGTCTTGGCAAGACGACGGAGCGGGACAGCAGCTGCTGATGTTGAAGACTTCCCGTCCAATAGCTTTTCGCATAATGTAACGACCACACTTCTCACCACTGGCGTGCTATCCACATCCCCGACCAGAAAGTGACCACACTGACATGGGATGTCCATGAAGCCTACCTATCTTTCCGGATCACTATTCCAAGCTGATGGTCGGTCAAGCCACGCAGTATTTCGATCCATGGAGGTCAGCAGCATCTGTCGCCCATCACTCACCGTCAATGTCGTAGGCTGCACATGGCACGATACTGGAAGCCCTAATTGCGAAGGGAGAGTTACCTGCGTCGCGAATTCAACTCCTCCGACTGGCCATGATTCCGGTCCCCGGATACTTCGAATCTCGACTGGCAGGTTACGGCGCGTCTGGACGTTGCGAGTTCTCAGCTCGTGGCCAGTCCTGGAAGGCCGCCCTCCCGCCGTTGTGCCAGCGTACAATACAACTCCCGGCCGGATATGCTCGACATGAGAACGATGATGGATGGCAAAGTCGCTGTGCGACAATATACCCGATCTCTCATCCATCGCGAAGCACGAATTCATATTTTCGCAGGAAACAGAGGCCATCCATGGTCAATTCTCCTTCTCGGGCGTGAAGGAACTTGCAGAGTATGTCCTCGAAAGGATGTCTTCCCTCCCGATGATGCTGGAAACCAATTACACATGTACTGACATCGCTGACGCATACTGCTCCGTAGGCATCCGAAACGTTTGCATACAGACACAGCGACCACTTTTTCCACTCCTGATGATAGCATGAGCCAGGTCGTCCGACGTCAATGTAAAGGTGGCGAAATCGAGTGAGCACGTGGCTGAGCGCTCGGCAAGGGTCTCGCTAGTCTAAGTCCGCCATCTTCGCCGCAACGTCTTGTCTGACAAATTTGTGTATTGGCATGACGATGGGAGAGCTCCGAGGAGTGCGAAGACGAAATGCCAATGATCTTGGACATGAAGCCAAGGGATATAGTGGTCATTGCAAGCGTATGATGCAACTTGTCCGGTCTTAGGAGAACATTCTAGATTGGGGTGGTATATATATATGTGCTGTAGTCTCTGCCTCCTTTGCTGCATGAACCAATCCACAACCAAAAACAACACCAGTCCGCTCAAATCAACCCACATTCCTCTGCCACGAAGATACCAACAATTACCAACGACACTCGTTAGTCCAAACCAACCTCGTCATCGACCAACACGACTAACCACCACTCAGACGCCACCTCTCACCCAACACCACCAAACCCAACGCACAACCCCACAATGTCGACTCCAATCACCCACCTCGAACCACAATCAGCCAACATCTCCCAAACAACCAGCTCCACCACGAGCCGCTCCACGCAGCCCCCCCACGAGCCGCTCCACGACACCATCCGGCGGTAACCGCCGCAAGAGCGGAGCATACGACAGCGCGCCCAGCCAAGGCGTCTGGGAAGCCGATAAGGAGAGGCAGCATGGCAGCTTTTTGAAGAAGGTGCTTGGTAACAAGTTAACGCCGAGCTTCTTGAAGTAGAGACCAGGGAATTTTCCACGACTTGTATGATATGCCATAAGTTTTGGGAGCGATTGCACGGTTGCGTCGGAGCATGGATTGAGATGGAGGAATGGAGATATCAATTGTGTGATATGAGTTGAACCGTCGTCTTCTGGCACAGAATCGGGCATCGTGTTGCGAAGAAAATCTTTGCATTCTGCCGCATTTGGGCGGTGCATCGATGGCGAGAAGGAAGTGTACTTAGCCTGGAGTCTGATTTAGGAAGAAACTCACTGGTCCTCGGAACAACAAGAACATCATGTCGTTCAAGCGCGGCACTGCCTACTTCCCAATGACCCACTTGCGAACCAGGAAGCCAGCGAACTTGATGAGTGGGATCGACCTTTTGCCATGTGCCCGCTGACCAGTGTATCGAGTACACATCGCACTTCGGTCGAAGTCCAAGGCCGTGGAGGAAGATTGTCGCTCACGATTAGCCCGATACGCTTCCCATGAAGGAAATCGTAGTCGCGATGGCGTGAGAAGATGGAGCAAGCAATCGCGTCACTCAAGTCGGCGATAGCTTTTCAGCCTTGCTCTTCTCCGCCAGCGCACGCTTCTTCTCCTCCTTGGCCTCTTTGGCTTGTGCCTCGCACTCGTCAACAAGAGCCTTGTTCTCACCGTACATGGCCTCGGTGGCCGCCCAATTTCCTGCCTCGACCTTGTTCTGCCCAACCCCTTTGCCCAGCAGCTTCTTCTCGTAGCCGTAGCCTGTAAGGTACAGCGCGATGAAGTGTTGATTCTGCCCAAGCCGGTCTCCCTTGAGCTCGACCGTATCCTTCCAGACTTCGTATTGAAGCTTGGCGTCGCCGTACAAGATTCGCTGCTGTAGCTCGGCCTTCGCAGCGGAATTGTAGATTGAAAGCTTGTCCCCGGAAGCGGAACCAGTAGCCGGGCGTGGTGTGCCGTCAATCGACTGGATCCCACTCCGATGCTTGATCCAGCCTTGGATCTTCGACTCCCACAATCGTGTGCACCAGTCCTCCGCTTCGCTGAACCCCGTCTCCGGCTTGCTGAGGACGACTGCAGCGATGTAGGCCTCGAAGACGTCTCCAATGACCTTGTTGAGCGCCTTGTTGCCAGCCTTGTCCTTGCAGCTTTGCTTCATCATTTCCATATCTGCGACCTTGACTCGCTGATCAAAGCCGTACGCTCGGCCATACTCAGCAAGTGTCTCATTCTTCACCAACAGCTCTCGTAGCTGGCTCATCTGACCAGCCGGAAGCTGATTGAAGCGGGAGAAGATGAGACGAGATGCGAAGATTTCGAGATAGGCGTCGCCGAGGAATTCGAGCCGCTCGTAGGTCATGTCATTGCTAGCTTCGCTGCGGTTGTTGGAGAATGCTGATTTGTGACGGAATGGAGCTGCGGCCAGGGATTCGGATGGGATCGATGGGAGTGGAGGTAACGAAGTATCGGTTGGAATATATCCCCTATGCGCTGGCACTCGAGCCAAGGGAGTGTCGGGCTTCCATCGTGGAAGTGAGTCTCGTCGTTTCTTCGCGGGCGGAATGTTGAAGTCGTGATCGTGGGTAGAGGAGCGTTTCGGCATGATGGAGGATATGTGTCGAGCTGCTATTCCTCGCGTCGCCGTTGTGGCTAGAATCGCGATGCTGTAGCAATGAAAAAAATGGTGAAGTTCCAGATGATCGGAGGTGTGATGAATGAGAAGAAGAACTTGGTCAGCGCAACATTGAAGATCATGGTTCCTCCCAAAAGCTCGGACCCCACTCCCGAACCTCCGCCACATCTTCCAGACGTCTTGTCGTCTCTGCTCTCACGACTTGATCTCTCACACTTCGACCACACCACCGATACATCCCACCAACCTCCATCATGGCCATCCCACGAAGTCGAGTCTTGGACCTCCTCAAAGCGCAATGCCGCATCTTCAACACCACGTTCAATCCGACCAACGCACGACTGGGCAACAGCGTGCTCCGTCAACGACTTCGGGGACCATCAATCGCCGCCTACTACCCGCGCCGAGTCGCCACATTCGTCGATTTGAAGCGTCTGTATCCCGGCATGGAGCTGTATGACAACTTCGAGGAGGACCGGTTGGAGCACATTCAAATCGCAAAGAGTAGAGGAAAGGGTGCGCCGAAGAAGAAGCGGACAGCTGCTGGTAAGTGCATGGAGATATGGATGTTGACGAGGTTGTGCAGTTGGGTCATGTTGGATTGTTGCTAATACATGTTGGTTTGCAGAGAGTCGGAAGAACCAGAAGGGAAAGAAGAAGTAGTCGCGGCGGTCTTGGGCGGAAATGTCGATTTCGGCGTGGCGTTTGGGTCGTTTGCTTTCTGGAGTCTGGACGGCATCATGTACAGAATGGTATGCATCCGAAGGTTTTCTCGCGAATGGGGAGTGCCTATTCCCTCCACACAGTTGCAAATCAAAGGTCTTTACAGCCAGCCCTCTTCCACCTTGAAGAGTACACCATGTTTGCGTATCCGTGTGACGACTTGGCTCGGGTAGAACACCAAGCTGGATTCACGAAGACGTCTGGTCTGCTCGTCTCGTACGATGAGCAACCCGATTCGCTGCAGCCCACGGGTCCGTCGGTAGGAAGGGACGGCATGTTCTTTGGAGTGCAGGTGGAAAGTGCGGCCACTGTGCGATGAGCTGGGTTAACCACTCGCCCATTGCAGATCGGAAGCAGTCGTGATCACGCCTGAGCGGCATCAGTGCTTGTCGCCGGACCAGGATTTGAGCCAGGCCAGTACGCCGAACTCGGACCACTTTCGGTGCAAAGTATACGATCCCAACCAGCGTCCGGGAGCTTGCAGCCGTACGCCTGATATCGTAACAGCAGTGCTCAATCATCTCTCCTGTCGAGGTCTTCTAGCGCAAAGCACTGCGATATCGTCGTCCATGCCTTCGGTAAACAACATAATCTTCATCACTTGATCCTGGATCCTGGATCGGTCACCATTCTTCGCCCAGCATCTGGGAGCTTGCAGCCGTACGGCTGAGGTCGTAGCAGCAGTGTTGCTCAATCATCTCTCCTGTCAAGGTCTTCTAGCGGAAAGCACTCCGATATTGTCGCCCATGCCTTGGTAAACAACATAATCTCCATCACTTGATCCTGGATCCTGGATCGGTCACCATTCTTCGCGACCGACTTTCGCACAATTCACCGCGAGAATCGTGAATGTACTTGTCAGAAAAGTGCGGTCAAGACCTGGCTTTCCCGTGCAGTGCTCATGGCAGGGTTCCTTTGCTACGACCAACTGGATGCACTCATTCCATCGAATCCATCCAGTGCACGAGCCGATTGCTGCCGTACAACTTCTGTGGCCACATCCTGGAAGTAGCGATACTTCTATCTTCCCAGGAAAGGACTGACCTCGTTGCAACCGTCTTCGGAGCTTGCATCTGCGAAGCAGGAAATTTGGACATACAATATGCTGCATCCAACAGTGTTGGTCCCAGCGGCTTGTCAACGACAGACTTTGATTCTTCCATGCAGAACGACATATATCACGGACCATGCGTTGAAGCCTCTGCTGTTGCTTCCTCGATGACACGCAGCACTCGAAGTCATCGTCCAGCAACATACACGTCTACACTGTTGGTTCGGCGGGATCCTGTTGTCGGCCATTCGACCCATAGATTGTCAGACTAGCAAGCCTCCTGCGACACCTATTGCATCAAGCACACTGCACAAGGCTGGACGCTTGAACGCTACTCCCAATTGTCTCTTCAGCGTACCGGCGTACCCGTTTCGACTTCGACGCGTAAGTATATGTCCTCCTCTTCAACTTCGTTTTGTTTTCGCTTTGGCCTTCGTTGAGCATGAGGGAAGCTGATCTCAAGCAGTAATCCGCGACTCCGATTGTATTGCCCAGACAGCACAAGGCCGTACGCTTGACCGTTACTCCCAATTGTCTCTTCGGCGTACCGGCGTTCACGTCTCGACTCGAATGCGTAAGTATATGTCCTCCTCTTCAACTTCGTGATGGATTCCGCCCTGGCCTTCCTTGGACCTACGGGAAGCTGATCTCAAGCAGTATTCCGCGACTGGCCCAGCACCTCTTCGCTGCTCCGCAGTGTCCTCCAGGCCATCTCATCGCCATTCCTGTTCCTCAATGCGATGTTGTTCGTCTGTTTCTCCGAGACTCGTTTGCTTTCTCCTCAATACGATGTCCTTTGTCCTTCTGTTCCGTGTCTCGACGGGGTGGTATGGACAGACCTCGTTCGTGTTCTCCATCTTGTGCTCTTTGCAGTCTTCCGTCTCCCGGACCTTCGCGGACGTTGCTGCTCTTGTTGCTGGCGCAGGTACTGTTGCTGCTCGCTGCGTGACTCCAACACACAAGGCACCTGAAGCACAAAATCAAAGTATTGAGGTGCTACAGCCGTGCTACAGCCCATACATGCCTGTACCGCGGTCGTTCGCGGAGCAGTCGTTCGAGGTATCGAGGGGATTTCGGTGGAGTTAAGACGAAGTCGTTGGGCGTACGGTACGAGCTATGCTACTGTCTTTAACGAGACGAAGCACCCAGACGAGGACCGATCCTGGAGCCCGCTGTGGGAGCGATGGATGGTCAGCAATCGAATGCAGTGGCAGCACCCACCGGCCCCGAGCCCACCTCGGATCAACAGTCTTCCTTTCGCCTCTCCTTGGACGTGAGACCTCTCGGGCACTCCGCATCGCACCGAGGTGCATACAGTCGCTCAAAAACGACTGGGCATTGAACACAACAGCGCTCCCCCCAACAAGGACCAAACAGCAAAAGAAGATACTGCAAGCTTTCACAAGGTATAGTGGTAGTCAGTCCACCAAGAAGATACTTCATCCTGCCTTGAAAGCTACCCCTCGAGTGAAGACAGCTGGGGGCGCGTGCGACCTGCAGGCAGAAGCCCCTTTGCCGTTTTTCGCCGCTTTTTAAGCCCGCTTTCTTTCTCTTTCTGCCAACGAAACTTTTCTTCTTCTTCCGAACATCAACCAACTTCGAAAAATCACAACAACTCACCACATCCATCCATCCACAGCAATCATGAGTCTCGACTACAACAAGGCCAAGGGTGTCGTCACCGACAACGACAAGGATCGCATGCTCTGCGTCCATCTCCACACCGCCAACGGCGCGGTAAGTAGCTTCGTCTCCGTCGCTCCTTCTCTTTCCTCCGCAGCTGACAACATGTACAGACCAACTGGGAGGCCGCCACTGCCGCGTTCGGCTCCACCAGCGTCGACAGCATGAAGGTGTCGGTGCGCGCCATCAACCGCAAGATCGAGAAGTCCGGCTGGAAGTTCGGCGGCGACACCGCAGCCATTCCCGCCACTCCCAAGTCCTCCGCCGCCAAGAAGCGTAAGGCAATCTTCGCGCACGACCAAGCCAACGAGGGCGAGGATGAGGTGCCAGAGGCGCCAGCGCCGAAGAAGCGCGGTCGCCCGAAGAAGGTGGCTGCCTCTCTGACCGACAAGACCGACGATGGCGAGCACGGCGGCGCTGGAGGCTCCAAGACTCCTGCCCCGAAGAAGCATGCCGCTGACGCTGAGAAGGCCATCAAGGCCGAGGAGGACAACGAGTAGCGCACACGACAAGCACATTGACATCACATTGTGGGCACAGCGTAGCTCAGGTGCATTGGGTTAGGTTTTCACATCAGATCATCAGCAAGCGGTGCAGACAGTACTGAAGCAAGATTGACCAACACTTCCACTTCCTCTTTCATCTGTGAAACGTTATAAACATGTCTACTGTAGTGCCTCATGTCGAGACTACCGTTGTTGTCCTCTCGCAGCGATTCCAGAGACCGCGCCGTAATATCGTGCTGTATAGATGTCACTGTCAAAGGGCGGTTCGCGGTGCAGAGTGGTAGAATCTCAATCAGAATCAGCAGGCGATACAGCACATCTCTGCATAATCGCCTGTCTTCATAGACCGGACGCGTGCGGACTCCCAATACTCTTCGAGAAGCTACACGAACTCTTTGTTACCCTCCATGAATGGTTGTCACCATCCATGAATGCTCACAGCCAGCCTGTCGACGTTGATCGCTGCCCGTAAGTTACTCCTGAGCACTGTCTTCGCAGACCAGACGCGTCCAGGACTCCCAACAGTCTTCGAGAAGCCACAGGAACTCATTGTCACGCTGCACGAATGCTTACAATAGGCCTGTCGACGATGATTGCTGCCGGTAAGTTGCTCCTGATTGCTAGCATGCTCCTCGAAGTTTGGTAAGTCGCAAGCAACCGAGCCAGAGACAAAGACGAACCTCCTGATGATTGATCACCGCACGAGCAACATCTGCCAACCACCACAGCCCGCCGCCGCATCAGACCATCGCGATCGAAACGCTCACGCGATGAGCATCGTCCCCCTTCTCCGGCCGCCCAGCAATCCCCCTATCCGCAGACGAGCACGATCGGCGACCGAGCCCACACGCTCAAAGGCAGTACCCTGAGCCGGACCGACGAGGTCATCGATCAGATCGATACGCCAGCCCGGAAAAGAGCAAGGAGAACAACGAGCATGAGGCTGAGAGGCTTGGGATGAAGGAAGAAAGAGCATGGAACAACGAGTAGCAGGGAGTGGGAGATGAAAAGAGTGATGCAGACAAGGAAGCCTACCGACAGCAAGAGCAATTGAATGGCATGGGAAACTACAAGAGTAAGAGCAGAGCAATGGCATTGGATACCACAAGAGCAAGAGCAGTTTGCCGGAAACCATCGCTGAAAAGGGGCACTCGACAGGTTCAGCGAAGTGGAAAAATCGAGCATGGAACAACGAGCAGCTTAGAAGCAGGAGATGGAAAGAGCGACGCGGACAAGGAGGCCTACGCACAGCAAGAGCAAGGTAATCGCATTGGACACTACAAGAGCAAGAGCAGACTGCTGAGAAGCATCTATGAAAAGGGGCACTCGACAGGATGCAGTCAAGTGGAAGAGCTGGACAACGAGGCACAATAGTGTGCAGGCATACTTACGGAAGATACGCGAGTCCAGCGAGCCCTGGGGTACATGAATGGCAACGGAGCAGGCAAGAGCGACTGTTGAGAACATTGAACGAGACAGGAGGGGTGATACAATACCGGACAGCAGAAAGAGATGGAGATACGTCACAAGACGGCATGAACTTGCAGGAAGCGCGTGGCCAAAGGTACGGAGACGTTCAAAGCGAGTTGTCTTCTCATTCGTTGGGAACGAGATGGGCAAGAGCAGGGTTGTAGAGAACATCTGACAAGGAAAGAGCAGTGATATGAGGCACGAGAGGTAAGATATGGAGCAGCTAGACATCAACCTCGGGATTGTAAGTAAGCAGAGCGTCCAAGAGGTGTTGCAGGAGCTTGTGCAGGAGATACAAGAGCAAGGAGGCGAATAGCGGCATAGGGGGCAAGAGAAGCAGCAGCTGAACGATCTATTTTGATGTTGTGAACGAGTAGAGCGTCTGGAAGATGTTGCAGGAGCTTGTGAAGGAGATAAAAGAGCGAGGAGACCAATACGAGACACACAAGGCCAAAGATGCAGCAGCTGAACACTGAGTTCTGAAGTCGTGAACAAGCAGCGCGTCTGAAAGATGTTTCAAAAGCATTTGGAGAAGGCAAAAGAGCAACGAGACGAATACGAGACACAGGAGCCATTGGAGTCCGAAGCCATGAACAAGTAGAGCGTCTGAGAGATGTTGCAAGAGCTTTCGGAAGAGATACAAGAGCAAGGGGAAGAATGTGAGGCACAGCGGGCAAGGGGGGAAGAAGCAGGATACCAGAGTCCGAGGTCACAAACAGGTAGAGGATTTATGAGATGTTGCAAGAGCTTTCGGGAGAGATCCAAGAGCAAGGAGAAGAATGTGAGGCACAGGGGACAGGAGATGGAGAAGCAGGATACCCATTCAACAGCCACAAACAAGCAGACCATCTAAGAGATGTTGCAGGAGCTTTTGCGGAGACAAAAGAGCGAGGAGACGGCTGGAGGCGCAAGGGTAATTGGCAGTTCCGCTGAGCACCAGTGTTTGGAGCTATGAACAAGCAGAGCGTCTAGGGGACGTTGCAAGGCCTTTCGAAGGAGACACAAGAGCAAGGAGAAGACGAGAAACCGTGGCAGCGGCATACACATACCTCGAGCTGTAGTTGCACTCCGCAGATGGCAACGGAGGCGGCGCTGATTGTAAGGCCGTCGTGTTCTCAAACAGTCTCCTGCGATGTGTGCGTTAGATCTTGTCTTCGATCAAGGTCGACGCATCGCGAAGCAGCTGTCTCGACGCGTCAGTTGCTCTGTGGTCTGCGCTGGTCTTGCATCAGCATGGCGAAGAAGGGGTTCTATGGCGACGCATCTCCTGCTCCGCAACCTTCTCGTCAGTAGTCATGGCAAACAGAACGTCCAGTCGTCGTGTTGCGTACCACAGTCTCTCTCGTTGAAATCAAACATTGCGAACAAACTGTTCGCATGTCTGCAGAGTAGTCGCTGCATCAGCACAGGCAATGTCCATAACTTCCATCACGCAACATACCTCACGCTTTTCGCGACCCTCGTCTCCGAGCACGCCTTCTGTCTCCATGCCTCCGTTCCAACATGCCACCTCGCTACACGGCGCTGCGTATAGCTGTCCTTGCTGCCATTGGACAGCTATCGTTCACCTGGAGCACGTGCAAGCCCCACTCTTGGACCATGAACCCTGCTATACCGTACGCCTCTGTCCGCTTTTGGCGTTGTATTGTGCAAAAAGTCCCAGTGCTTCACTCGTTTCACCGTCAGTCACATGCTACCCCCACCGCGGCGGCACCTTTGCTGCAGGCAACAGGTCCGAGCTCCAATGCCTCGAGCTCCAACGCTGGTATAAGTTCTTCTGCCTTCCACCAACATCTTCCTTCCACTTCCATCATCGACAACAATCACCAACTTCACCAAACAACACACCACTCCAACCATGACTCGCAACCGCGACCAGAGCGCCGGCGTCGTGTTGCCTGCCAAAGGCTTTGTTGACCGCGTCCGCCGCTCGTCCAAGGGACGCAAGCTTGTGCGCTGGGATGGTAAGATTGAGCAATACTTCCTTCCACTGATCACATCCACTGACCCGACTCCAGCGGGCAAGGACCAGTTTCTGGTGCTCGCCATCGAGGCTCAGATCACGCAGGAGAACATCACTCTCAACTGGGACGCGGTTGCCAAGCGCCTCTGCCCATGGCTGACTGGCCAGGCGGTCAAGCAGCATCTCTCCAAACTCTACAAAGCTCGCGAAGAAGCTGGCGAGCCGGTGCCATTCAAGAAAGCTTTCAGCAAGATCATCAAGATCGAGGACGATGATGAAGAAGATGGCCAGGCTCCTCAGCAGAAGGCCAAAGCTGTGCCGCGCAAGAGATCAGCTCTCCTCGCTCCCCTCATAGAGACTCTCGAGTCTGGTGAAGACAGCTCACCAGTCTCAACGACTACGAGCAAGCGCAAGAACTCGACCGGCAACCGCTTCATCGACGGCGCTGCCGCGAAGAAGACGAAGAATGGCAGCAAAGACACCCGCGCGTCCAGCATTGGCGGCAGCGAGGTTTCCAGCAAGAAGTCCAGCAAGAAGTCCCGCGATCGTCCATCCAACTTCATTCTCACGGCCGAGTCTGCTGCTCGGTGGGCTGGTATCAAGGTTGATCAGCCGCCTCCAGCCACCCGTCAGCTTCGCGAGCAGCCGGCTCCGAACTACAACGAGGCGTTGGAGCAACAGCAGGAGGTCGGTGGTGA
Organism: Zymoseptoria passerinii SP63; assembly: GCA_000223825.2. Taxonomy (NCBI): domain Eukaryota; kingdom Fungi; phylum Ascomycota; class Dothideomycetes; order Mycosphaerellales; family Mycosphaerellaceae; genus Zymoseptoria; species Zymoseptoria passerinii. The sequence continues at coordinate 26,844 of AFIY01000195.1, read as the reverse complement.
TGGTGATGGCGACGACAGCGATGACGAGGGCATCGAGGCGACTGAGATGGAGAAGCGCATTCCCGGCGAGGAGATGTCTCTCGGAAACCGCGGCAACGTCACCTACAACGAGGCCTTCAACCCGTACGTTGGAGAAGGTCAACGCGTCGAGGCTGCGATGAAGTTGCCGGGTTACGACAACTACGGCATGAGCATGCAGAACCACCAGTACGGTGGCTCCGACACTCAAGATTTCTCCGGCTCCCAGGACTTCTCCGGCTCTCGGGACTTCTCCGGCAGCCAGAACTTCCCTGGCAGCCAGAACTTCAGCACGCAGAGCTTCAACAGTACTCAAAACTTTCCCGGCGGCCAAGACTACACCGGGATTCCAGGCTTTGGCTACGGTGCCGCTCAGGCGATGGGTGGATACGGTATCAACAGCCAGGCCACCGCTGGCGCATACGACTTCGACTTGACCCTCCACGACAAGGCTTCGGCCAGCGGATCTACCGTCAGCACCGGCATCCTCGGCGCGAGTCCCGGCGGCATGTCCAACGACGACGGCAGCGTCCACGGCAGCTTCGACGGCGGTCAGGGCTTCTCCAACAACAACTCTCGCAACAACAGCCAGAGTGGTCCTTCCACCATGCAGCAGGGCAACAACCTCTCTGCGGCTCAGGTCGATCAGTTCGCTCCAATCCAGGGCGTGTCATTCGGCACAGCTCAGGTCGGCTCGTTCGCTGCCATGCAGCCCAACTCCCTCGCTCCCTTCAACCACTCCGGCTTTGACTTTGACATTGCCTCTTCCAACATCGGCGCCAACGTCTATCCAGGCAGCTTCGACGGCGTCTCTTCCAACCTCGGCGGCGGCGGAGCTTCGGGAATCTACGCTCCGTACGGCAATGGCCAGGTCGACTTCGGCACGGGCGAGGCGGCGGGCAACGGCGGCATGTTCGGCAACGACATGCTCAACTTTTGAGGAGTTGTGACTTGGTCTCAACCTCGCAGTTTCTGGGTGTGACACCAGATATCCAGGCCAGTCCGAGAGTATTGCTCTTGACACAGGAGTGACGACTGAAACGACCGATACGACAGCTTCAATTGAAGCAGCAGACCCCGCGGAGAAAAGCGACCGACGAGACACGACTTCAAATGAAGCAGCAGAGACTTGAAACGAGGCGATGAAAATGATGACTTGGATCGTTCGGCATCGGTGGGCTCGTGAGTAGACCTTCATGCCCGTATGATGCGTAGAAATTCAAGCCTTCAAAGGAATCCATGGTGCCTTTCAGTATATGCAGTGTCATGATGAAGATATGGTATGATGGCAGTACTAACAATGTGGTCGTGAAATGGTGTGAGTCTCTGGTGAGAATGAGCAGTTGTGAGAGTAATGTAGTCTCAGGAAGAGGTGAGGTCGGACAATCGGCCGGCTTGAGTGTTTCTGCCTCAGGCCGACATCATCCCGCTCGAAAATGTGTCCCGCATTGAAGCTGGATATGCAGCTAGCTCGAGCAAACGCCTTTTCCCTCCCTCGGTGCGACAACTTGCACCTGAATACACTCGCATCTCAACGCATACATCTGCCAGTACGAACGATCTCCGAACTCGATCAACACCATGCTCGACATCAACGACTTCATCAAGGAACGCGGCGGTGACCCGGCCAAGATCAAGGAGTCACAGCGCCGACGCCATGCGCCAGAAGAGGTCGTGGATGAAATCATTGCTCTGTTCGAGGACCACCGAAAAACTCAATATGCCGCCGCGACCGAGATGGGAGCCAAGCTCAACAAGGTGCAAAAGGACATGGGATTGAACAAGAAGAACAAGGGCGATCCGGAGGAGTTCAAGGAGTTGCAGAAGCAAAAGAAGGATCTGGAGGATGAGAAGAAGGGTCTGGAGGAGTTGGCCGCACAAAAGCATAAGGATCTGCTGAAGAAGGTGAAGAGCATTGGCAACTACGTTCACGAGTCTGTCCCAGTGTCGGACAACGAGGACCAGAACGCACTCGTGCGGGCTTGGGCACCGGAGGGCGTCGCTGTAGAGAAGAAGGACTGTCTCTCACATCACGAGGTGCTCACGCGGATAGATGGGTACGATCCGGAGCGTGGAGTCAAGATTGTCGGCCACCGTGGATACTGCTTGACTGGATACGGTTTGTTCCTCAACCTTGCTCTCGTCAATTACGGTCTCGAATTCCTCTTCAACAAAGGCTACAAGCCAAATCAGCCACCATTCATGATGTTGCGAGAAGCCATGGCCAAGACCGCTCAGCTGGAACAATTCGACGAGGAGTTGTACAAGGTGACCGAGAAGGAGAACGACCCGGCCAGTGACAAGTACCTCATCGCAACCTCAGAACAGCCAATCTCTGCTTTGCACGAGGGTGAGTGGTTGAACAAGGACGATCTTCCCATCAAGTACGCCGGCTACTCGACATGTTTCCGCAAAGAGGCTGGCTCGCATGGCAAGGATGCGTGGGGCATCTTCCGCGTGCATCAGTTCGAGAAGATTGAGCAGTTCGTCTTCTGCAAGCCGGACGAGAGCTGGGAGCACTTTGACAGAATGATCAATACCTCGGAGGAATTCTACAAGAGCTTGAAGATCCCCTACCGGGTTGTCGCCATTGTCTCCGGCGCACTCAACAACGCCGCCAGCAAGAAGTACGATCTCGAGGCATGGTTCCCATTCCAAGGCGAGTACAAAGAGTTGGTTTCATGCTCAAACTGCACCGACTACCAGACGCGCGAGTTGGAGATCCGGTAAGTTTTGCTGATACATTCGCTGGACTGCTCCCATGAAATCCCACTGACATCGCATGCAGATTTGGCCAGAAGAAGTTGACCGACACGCAAAAGACATACGTCCATGCCCTCAACTCGACACTCTGTGCCACCGAGCGTGCCCTCTGCTGTGTTTTGGAGAACTACCAGCGCGAGGACGGTATCGAGGTACCGGAGGTGTTGAGGAAGTACATCCCCGGGCAACCCGAATTCTTGCCATATGTCAAGGAGCTGCCGAAGGACTCGACCAGCTTGAAGGCAAAGGTATGTGTTCGCCGACTCGTGGATATCGCCGGACGAGCGTGCTGACCAGATATTCAGGGCAAGGTCGAGGGCAAGACCGCTCCCAAACTTCCACAGGAGGGCGAAGTGGTTGAGCGACCAAAGCACAAGGCGGAGGAGGTCAAGTCATGAATGGTCAGCGATTATCGGAACATGTTTTGCGACTGCAAGCGGCATTCAGTCAGCTCGAAGTCGTGTAGCTGTTCTCACCAGTTGTGAGGTTTTGGCGCACAGCTATCGACACATGACCCTGGTTCAGACGGCAGATCTGAAGCAGGGTGCATAGCAGGATGGTCATGGTCATGGAGAAAGTCGAGTTGAGCAAAGACAGAAGTGGTCAATTCGGTCATGATAGAGCAGCACCATCCTGCCAACAGGCCATACAGAACCTTCGTGACCAAAATTCGATTCGTCTTCCAACGAGACATATGTGTTACTACCCGTCAGACAGCAAAAGGACGTCCACTCGATGTTTCTTTGGACACATGTTCTGCCTCAGGCATCTAGCGGACCAGCTCTAGATTACTCCCGACTGTTGATCGTCCGGTACCAAAACACTGAATACTTGTTCACATTTACATTCACACGCAAACATACTACTGGTGATACCTTGGATTGACTGTCTTCGCCGTTGTACTCACTACTGTCATGTCTCCACCACTTCGATAACACACGAGCGCGTGATACTCACGAGCTTCAAATACATACCATACCGCAATGGACGATCTCTTGGGCGAGGACTGGCAGAAGCCATCCAAACCAACATCTGCAGCGACATATACGACGTACACCCCGTCGACATTGAATCCGGCGTCCACCGCCGCCAGCTACGCTCCCTTTCGAACGAGTCCATTACCGCAAACCAATGCATCAGGGACCTCTACACCGCACCCCATCAGTCGCCCATCCAGCACGCTGAACGCTTCGGCAAAGCCGGCCGACCAATTTGGGAACCTTCTCTCGTTGAAGTCACAAAAAGCCGGGGCCGCCAGCAATGTTTCCATCCAGGAGCGGCAACGGCAACTGGTCGAGGAGAAGAGACGACAGCAGGAGCAACAGGCGCAGATGTGGGATACCCTAGGGAGCAACAGCGGCAGAGGGACGCCACAGCTGAGGACTGCTTCGTCTGCCGGTCTGCAGCAGCAGGACGAGGATGAGGAGGATATACTTGCTGCGTTCAATAAGGCAGCGCCGGTGGACAAAGCAAGCCATTTTCCACCTCCTTCGTCCAGACCAGCGAATGGGAGAGGCACTCCTGCTGCTCAAGCACCTGCTACAACGAAAGGGATACCCATGAACGAATTCGACGACGACGATGACCCGTTCGGCCTAGGATCTCTGCCGAAGCAGAGTAATGGGCACGTTCCTTCCACCAATGACGATGATATTCTAGGAGATCTTGGTCGGCCAGTGACGGAGAGGCCTTTGAGACGAGTGCCATCGCCAGAAGGGAGAGAGCCGACTCCCTCCGTGGAGTCGTCAGATGGACCGCAAGATCGAGCTGTTGCTGAGCTGGTAGAAATGGGTTTCCCAGCAGACAATGCACAGATTGCCTTGGCCGAGTCTGGTGGCAATGTGCAGAGGGCGGTGGGGTGGCTTCTACAGCAGGCTCATGAGGAGTCGAGGCAAAAGGCCAAGGGCGAAGTGCCGCACAGAACTCAGAGCCCGCAACAACGCGCTCGCGAGCATGAGGCAGTACCATCATGGGCACGACCGGAGCCTCGATCTGGATCTGTGCCACGGCGGAACGACAACAAATCCCCGTCGAACGGAGAAAAGGATCCTGCGCAAGTCGCACAGGATTTGGGAAGCAAGTTATTCAAGGGAGCCAACTCGCTCTGGAAAGCCAGTCAAAAGCAGATGGCAAAGACGGTAGCAGAATTCCAGCAGGATCGTGACTCCAGCCAGCCAAAGTGGATGCAGGATACGAGTGCAGATCCGACCAGATCAAGCAGCCAAAGAAGACAGGAGAAGCGACCGACACCTCAATCACGTATTGATGTCACTGACGAAGCAGCCATGCTCGACATGCCGCGCGAGAAGCCATCGGCCTCCTCAAAGTCGCAGCTAGATATCGATGGCCGTCGAGATCTTCCTGAGAGTTATGTGCGACACCCTGCTCAGCCAAAGTTCTCCCAGCGAGCTCCGCCGCAGCTAGACAAACGCCCGGCGACAAAGCTCAGCCGGCAGGATGTCGAGGAGCAATCCGCACAGGCATATATCAGTCCGGCTCGGCGGAAACGACCGGCTCCGAAACCTGAGCCGTCAGTCGAACCCGAAGTAGACCTCTTCAGCCCTGCACCGCCCTCCAAGCCTTTGCCTGCTCCCTTGGCCAAACCTTTCCCGGCAAAAGCTTCTCAATCTACGCCGGTAGCAGTTCGACCAAAGGCTCCTCCCCGAGTAATTCCCAGCATATCAGCATCAGCACTGGCTTCCTCGGCCACACACCGCAAGGCCGGCGGAGACGCTTTCAAGCGTGGAGATTTCGCGTCTGCGCATGAATCCTACACCGCTGCCCTGACACCTCTTCCCGCGACGCATCCTATCGCCATCATCGTACTGAGCAATCGAGCGCTGACTGCGCTCAAGACTGGAGATGCGAAGACTGCTGTTGCCGACGCAGAGGCTGCCTTGAGCGTGATTGGAGTAAGTATGGGCGTTGGAGAGACCATCGATGTCGGCGGCGAAGAAGGCGCAAAGGACATGCGAGAATTCTTCGGCAAGGCTTTGATGCGCAAGGCGGAGGCGCTGGAGCACCTCGAACGGTGGACCGATGCAGCCTCGACTTGGAGGACAGCTGTCGAGGCAGGTGTGGGAGGCGCAGTAAGCTTGAAAGGTAAAGACCGATGCGAAAAGGCCGCGGCTCCGAAGCCTGTCGCTGCATCCAAGCCGGCACCCAAGAGCAAGCCATCTATCAAGGCCGCTGCAAAACCTGATGCTCCATCAGCCGCATCTGATGCTGCGGTCAACAAGCTTCGTGCCGCCAACGCTGCTGCCACTAGAGAGGAGGATGAGAAGTTTGCTTTGACCGATGCTGTGGACGCCCGACTGACGGCTTGGAAAGGCGGCAAATCCGACAACCTTCGTGCGCTGTTGCAGAGTCTGGACACTGTGCTGTGGGAGGGCGCCGGATGGAAGAAAGTCGGCATGAGCGATCTGGTGATGCCGAACAAGGTCAAGGTCGTGTACATGAAGGCGATTGCCAAAGTTCATCCTGACAAAGTATGTCCCCGCGAAGTGCTGTACTTCAAAATATCCTTGCTGACAAGTGCGGAACAGATACCTCAGGATGCAACTACCGAGCAGCGAATGGTGAGCGCCAGTGTCTTTAGCACGCTGAACGAGGCTTGGGATAAATTCAAAAAGGACAACGGGCTGTGAGGCAAAGTCGTGGAAGGCGCAAAAGATACAGTAGATGCATCTTTGGACAAGATGGATATATCACAAAATCATCCTGCCTCCTCCCTGATGGATGTTATTTGCGACGACATACGCTGTCTATACAACGGCCGTTGCAGCAGTCCCAGTCCCCCAGACATCCCACATCTACCAGAGCGCCATCCCATCAGCACTTTCTCGCTTCAAAAAGCTTCGACCTTACAGGAGATCATCACTCACCGCCGTGTTTGTCGCAGTCCATGCAGAGAATAGTCTTGTCGTCGTCGGCTGTATAGCACTTCTGACCTCTGGGGCACCAATCCCCCGTTTTGCCGCATTTAGCTGCGCGTTCATCAGATGAGTGTCACCGGCTCAAAGTATGAGCAAAACAACTAGCGAACGTACCGTGACATCTCTTGCGTCCGCGATCCTCGACGCACGACAGCCATGGGCAGCACTCAACTCCAAGTGGACAGTACGCTAGCACTATGGTCAATATCTCCGACGTTCTGGAGGAGGAGGAGAGCGACGATCGTCAAAGCGTACCTCCTGCTCCAGGACAGAGGAGATGAGGCCCAGGGCGGAACGGATTAGCGACGGCGAGGGTCGTGGTGAATAGCAGGATTTGATAAGTAAACTTCATTTTTCGGTTGCTGTTTTTTTTCCTTCGCGAGGATGTCGAGGAGATCAAGAAGGTTCGGAGCTGATGAGGCTGAGGGAAGGGCGGACACTTGGAACTCTGAGGGGTGGAGCGGGCATGTCTTCGCACAACTGGGATAACCTCGTATTGATCTCTTGACGTTTGATTTGTTATCAAGGACAGGCTCATCAGCCTCATTCGGAGCAAGTCTGTCGGGGTCACCCTGTTCATGTCTTGTGACTGGGAAAGACGTTGACGTCTTTGTCGGCACCGCCGAATCCGAGCGCTGTTTGCGGTCGATGATTATCTATGCTGACATGATCCAGCTTCGTACTCATGACGGCGATATGGGACTCTGCCGCGAGTCCGACCCGGATTCGCCATTGACAAAGTCCAGGTCTGATCGCACATCACGACTTGAGACGAGACGGTACAGCTTGCTTGGTAGGTAAATATGCATGCCTTGCTTTCCACTTCAGGCCATCGAAATCAATGTCGAGGCGATGAACATCACTGATCCTACAAGACACATTCTGACAGTCTGCCTTTCGATACGGCGCGGAGATCCTAGAGGGCGTCAACATCTCGACTTTCGACCAGACTGGACCCAGTATAACGCTTGACGATGGCAAGGTCGTCGAGTGCGATCTTGTCGTGGCCGCTAATGGATCTGGATCACAGATACCGCAGAACCCCTTCCCAAAGCATCCAGGACGAAAGGTGCTCAACAAGATCGTCTGGCAAATCTCACTACCATTGAATGTCGTTCGACATGCGTTCTTCAAGGCCTGCTGGATGAACATCACAACGTCATCACTGTCGCTCCTGGACGAAGCATCTTCGATTTTCCTTCGCCCTCTCAGAACAGGAGTATACGCTGAAACGAGATCCCAACCCAAAGGCGCTAAACGAGCGGATCTTTGACTTGGAATGGGTCAAGCGCAAGATCCAGTGACTTTGATGCGTTGAACCCGCAAAGCCATCGGAAATGTGAACAGCGCCTTCAAGTGGAGGCTCGTCGATGGGCCAAGGCACAGCCATGGGAGTCGAAGATGCCGCCGTGCTATCCGAACTGCTAGCCTCCGCATCATCGGGAGATGATCTACGACCTTGGCAAAAGCATACGAGAATCTTCGTCGTCTCCGATGCGAGACTGTCTCGCAACTTGCCCGAGCATATGGCACAGCATGGTCCGCCAAAGATCCCGAGCAAATACGACGACGCAACGCAGCATGGAAGAGAGCGCTTGAGCAACGTCACTAGTCCGTCGAAGCCCACAGTCATGTTGCTTCCGGCTCACCGGCATTTGGTCAGTGGATCGAGGCATACGATCTTTTCGAAGCAGTGCGAGAGGAGCTGGCCAGATCGAGAAAACGAGCCAAGATGTGACATACTGAGGGTCGCTTCTGGAAGCGTTCTATTCGGCAAAAGACGCAAATGAGTTATATCGGTGCTAGCATGCTATGGTCATGTCTCGTAACCCGCCTCCCGCCTCTGTCCGTCTCACATCCCGGTCTGTCTTAGGCCATGCCTCCCCTCAAGTTGGCGTACTTGCTCTCGGGATAGTTCAGAACATTCGGGCTGCTCTCCAGTCTACTCAGCGCTCGAACAGCCGTCTTGACCAGACTCTGGCTATTGTTAATGGTACCATTCTCCACCTTGTCGCCGTTGGCCTCCCACCACATGGTCCCTCCGAGACCAAGTCGCTTGATGTAGTTCAGTTTCTCCGTCACAACTTCAGGGCTGTCGAACGACACCACCGTCTGAGTGGATGCGTCAAAGGTCCAGGAAGACACTGTTTCGTTGTCGTAGAACACTTGGGCGCCTGGCCGAGGGAGATCCTACGATAAGGTCAGCGACCTCATGAATATCCTGCAAGAGGGTCAGCGATACCTTGTAATCCCAAACTCCGTTCTCCCAAGATCCCTCGCCGACGCCCGAGAATGGCTGTCCCGGTCCTGCCGTCTGCTTGAACGCTCGTCCATACAGCGGCATTCCCAGAAGCAGTTTCGAAGGCTTCACACCCTGCTGGAGGTAATACTTGACAGCAGCATCGGTGCTGAACGGGGTGCTTTTAGGATCGCTGACGGAAGGGTAGAGATTAGCCTGATGTCCGGTCACGGTATCCCACGATCCAGCATAGTCATAGGCCATCAAGTTCCAAAAGTCGAGATATCGGTCCATGCCTGCGATATCCATCTTCTCATAGTTGGAAGGGCCAGCGGGCGATGCCACGGTGAGTAGAAAATGTGGTCGCTCCGGCAGACTGGCGGTGTAATTCTGTAGTACAGCCTGCACGGTCATAAGGAGCTCCACGAGGTTGCTGGCCTCGGTGGCATCTTTAGGGTACTCCCAGTCGATCTGGAGCTGTCAGCTTGTCGACGCCTACGACCCACTTCGTTTGTGTTCGACTCACATCAAGTCCATCGAAGCCCAGATCTTTCAGCAGCGCCACGGAGGAGTCGGCAAACTTCTGACGACCGGCGGGTGTAGCGGCGGCTTGCTGTCCAACCATCAGCACTTTAAACAGAGTGCACAACATCCTTCGCATCATGTCCTACCGGGAAGTTGGCACTGTACGTCCAACCACCAATGCTCAACAAGACCTTCAAGTGTCGATTTCTCTTTTTCAAAAGGTACAACTGCTTGATGCAGCCGTACACATTGTTGCCCGTGTCGCTCCACGAGTCATCCGGGTAATGCTTCTCCAAGTCGGCGTATGTATCGCTGAGGTAGACTTCGCCAGTTTCCGGTCGGACGTTTGCGAACGAGTAGAGGACATGCGTGATTTTGTCTGCGGGAAGGTCTTGTGGTTGGAAGTTACGGCCGTATATGTCCCAGCTACATAGTTTGTCAGTCGAGACTATTGGGTATCATCGCAGAGTGGAGCGTACTTGGGAAAGTACATGACGGACTTGGGTCCTCCGGCCGGTGCATAGTCTGGAGTCTCGTCAATGTTGTGCGATATGGCGAGTGAACAGGAACGGAAAGTGATTATTGTCGCATTCTTACCTCTGGCAGTAAGGTCATCGCCGGAGCGGACATTCGGTAGTATGCGAGCTGACGCTGATGTCGCACAGGCAGCGGTGAGGGCAATGCATTTGAAGCAGGTCGCCAAATTGAATGAACGATGTTGAGGCATCTCGGCGATGTACAGGAGACAGATGAAAGATCAAAACAGAAATGTTCGGGTAGCTGGCCATTCATATACTCAACCCAGCAGCGCGCGTCCACCACGAGAGACGTGACGGGTCCACATTCCACGCTCCTGATGCGGCAAAGTCTATGCCAGCTGCTCGAAGCACAGCGGGCCAGTGCAGATGATACTCGTTACAGTGCTCTGGTGATGCATCGTCGTTGTTCCGTCGGCCAGTGGCGTCGCCAGTGTGCATAAAGGACGCACATCGATCCCAACGGCGAACGTGTATCGGAGTTCTCTGTCGACTTGCCGCATCGTGTGTAACGTTCGATCATGCACCTCCGACTTGCGACAGAACGCCAGCCAACGCCAGCCAACGCCGTGTCGCCGAGTCGTCAAAACTGTCATTGCTGTCAATGATCATTTCGAGATTCCCTCGATGGCTGTCGGAACAACAGGCTGGAAGTTGCGTTTTGCTCCGTTGGCGACAGAGATGCTGCACCAATAACTGATCGCCGTTCTAGGCGCTCCAGGGCTGTACCACCGCCATGGAACAGGAAGCAAACAACCAGGTTGCCGGGACCCGCAAAGAGATCACTGCATGCCGAGATCTCCGAACCATTTTCAAAGGTTTCATCGTACATGGATCACGCAGCGTCCGTCTTTGAGTCTTTGAGTACCCGGTCGGAATTCGACCGAGTCCTTGCCTGGCAAGGGAGTGCAAGACAAGCCCACGAATGATTTCTGCCGACCGCATGCGTATTGCACACTTCCCAGCCACTCGGCGATACCGGCGTGCCCTGGACCTGCATGGAAGAAGTCACTCATCAAACCGACGACTTTCCACCAGTGGCACCCAGGCGTAGAACGCCCCAGATCCGCAAGCCTGACCTGCATCACATTACATCTCGTCAGCGACACATCGCAGACTCGCCCAACAGGCACAGTACTCACATCACGGCAAACGTCGCCCAGTCCTCGCCGAGCTCTCCCGTCGCACCGCTTCCCCAGAACTGAAACTTGCCCGTCTTATTCTTGCTCCATTCCGAGCTGTCCGCCCAAACGGCGACGACTTCCTTCCCATCGCTCGTCAAACCATCATACCGGACGGCTCTCTTACCCGCACTCACGGCGAGAGGTTCGATCGGTGTCGCAGAAGTGGTGGAAGATTGCAGCCGGACGAGTTTGTAGCCCCACCCGTGCTCGTCGAGACTCCGGACCTCGCTACCGTGACTTTGTCGCCATTCGAACTGTTCCACGACTGGTTTCTCTCCGAGTCGACCAGGCACTCGCGTGGAGAAGGAGTAAGTGACGGCGCTCAGGTGTAGGTTGCAGTGCAGCTCCTCCCGCACCTCTTCGCCATCGCTCGGAGAAGGAAGAAGAATAATCGAGTGCCTCGAGGTTCGACTCGCGGAAAATGCCTCTGCCATCAATTTCTTCTCCTTGTCGACACCGTGATGAAGCGACATCCTCGTACCCTTCCAGCCGACGTCGAGCACGAGTGCGAATAGAGGCAGCTTCGCATGCTCGCCGAGATGGTACGTCGTGCTTTTCCAATGGCGGCTTTTGTAATACCAATTGAAGCGGGAAGGAAAGCTGCCTATGTGCAGCACTGTACTGTGTGAGGAGTCTGCGTCTGAGACCGACGCTTCCGTAAAGGCATCTTCGTACGCCGGAGGAGGTTCATCGAGGGAGCCGTTGGGCGGCGGTACGTATCCCGGTGGTTTCTCCATGTCGGGGTACCTTTCTCTGATATTTGATGAGATGAGCGTCGATGAGGCTTGCAATTGTTTTGCGAAAATGTTCGTAGCGGTGTTGATGTGGTAAAGCTGTTTGATGTAACAAGATTCGGTTGAGAGGTGGAAAGCAATCGGCTTATGGCCGATCACTTTGGCGTGCCGCCAATGATACGGCCGCCGGTAGGAGGATCACAACGCAGCCCAAAGTCTGACCTCGGGAGGATTTGTGTAATCTTTCACGCCAGGCAACAATAAATCGAGCGTGGCGATTGGGTGCCGAGTATCATTTCTATAGACCGGCTCGCAAATACTTGTTGACACATGTCAGACTGTTTTCCAACATTGCAAAAGAGCTTGCTTCCTAGGTCCGGATGCCATTCACTTTAGCACGAGAAGGGCAATATGCCGACACCTGCCGCTGTCCCACGACTGTGCTGCAGTACATCGTGCGACTGACCACGCAATCGAAGAATCGTCAGGTTTGGCCAGGATGGCAGCGGGCTCGAGTGGTCGCAAGAAGCCAGTGAATACTCACTGAGCAGCCGGGTCGCCTTCCGATCGATAGAATGAGGCACCAAGGTCTCCTCCGCCCGGTCAGCTTCGGAGACCCATGCTTAAGAATGAAAGGTACTGTGTGCTGAACGACCCAAACATGTCAGCTGGGCGGTCTCATGTTCTTCGTCCACTCAAGCTAAACTTCACGATCGAAATAGCGGATTTGGTTGGTAGGTGAACTCCGCATCGTGATCCGATTTCTGTTCGCCGCCGTATTGCGAGGTCAGAGGGACCTGGTCAGAGTCGGCGAATGCGTTTGCGTGTGGGACCTGCATTTGTCCTGGCGAGGGAGTCAGTATCTCACTTGGATAAAGAGGCGGAAGGTCAGCACAACGTACCTCTGAAGATCTCCAGCGCGGAGACGAAAGGCGAGATCAGCAAGAGCATAGTGAGCAGCTGTCCAAAGCTCCACTCGGTCTCGCCGAGATCGTCCAGATTCACTGGTGGAGTTCCGAAAGCCTGTGATACCAGGAGAACACGAACAGCGGCCCCAATCGCAACGCCCAAAAGAACGAGGAGGCTGATCGCTCGGACGGACTTTGCCCATGTCTGCCGGCGCATGTGCAAGTACCAGGTGCCGAGGAAGAACACAATGGTGCTGATGGCGATGGCCGCGGCGGTTCCGACAATACTGAGGGTCTTGTTGCCTTGGGTATCTTCGCTCTTCTCGTGATCTTCCCAGAGGCAGACCATGGGTAATGTCGGAGCGAGGGCTGCGAGATTTGTCTTCAGGACAAATACGCCGTAGACGATGGTGAGGCCGCTGCATACTGTTAGATCTGCTGGGATCCTGACCGGGAGGAGCAATACTCACACGTTCACAAACATGGCAAACTGGCGCAGCCATCGCAGCACCCAATCTCGTTGAAAGTCCTGGACCAAGGCGAGCAGAGCGGCGAAGTTCGTGGCAGTAGACAGCAAGGCCAGCATCCAGACAACGAAGAAGTGATATGGAACGATCGTCCTGACTTTGGCCAGTCCAACCGCCTGGATGCCGATTCCTTGGAAGATTTGAGAATCGCTCAGCCCGGACAGGATGCGCCGGGTGATGTTTCGGGAGGTATGGGCGCGGATCTCGGAGAAAACGATGAATGCGGATAGGAAGAGCGCAAGGAATGCGCTGATGATGAAAGAGAGGAGAATCTATCGACGGTGTGAGTACACTTGCGATGGGTGCACATGGCATATGTGGAAGTACGTACACCAGTTCCTGCGATTCCCGCATCGGTGCTGGTGCTGTCGGGCGCAGTGGTACAGATGTTGCTGTTGTTGTTGTTGGACATATTGTAGGATCGTGGCGAGTTCCACGTTGACAGTGATTGCCTCGCACGTTCGACTATGCATGCGGTGTGCGCCCGGCAGAGTCAAGATGTCCAGTTCCCAGTACGTCTGGAAGTAGAATCTGCAGCCCCTGCTTTCTTTCTTGAGGTCCAGCAAGGAAGCAATTGCTCAGAATCTGTAGAATGTGAGAGAATATGGGAATTCAGTCATGTTCATCTGCCCAAACACACACACACACACACACAGGGACAAGTTGTCGGATGTTTGAAGTTGTCGGATGTTTTGATGTCACAACTCGAATGTTTTTTGGTTGGGTGGCGTCGGCGACACAGTGTGGGGCTGAAACGCGTTTAGAATACAATCCCCCTGGCGCTTGTGACGTCGATTGTTCGCGGGGCGGGGCGGCTAAATTGAGGCTGTTTTGGTTGGATCTGCCGCGCTTCGGATATGCGTGTCTTTCTTTGCAGTGCTTCACAACTCCTCGTCTCGTCGGTCACTCAGGGACTGGTGTAAGGGAAACACTCTGCAGTGTTCGTAGCGATGTTGATGTCCATGGCACGATGATTTCCGTCCGACGAGCCGATCGCAAATAGATCGTAGCCAACAGTACGACCCAACTCGTCACCTTTCTGGCACGGTCGTTGCGGAGAGCAACATCCATGACCAGCAGCAGATTCGCCATCGCATTTGCCTGATGTATGCTCGCGCAGACCTCGGTGGATTTGGAGCGGACAACCCCCGAGCTTTCTCTGCCGTGGAGAGCTTGCTCTCATCTCGCGGAAGTGCCTTCTTCTTCCAGTATTGAGGACGCCAGACTGCGGACATGGTGGCAGATGGATGTTTGAGCACTCGACCCACGATTTTTCAGACGTAATTCAGTCAAGCTTTGCTTCAACTTCCGACCATGGATCCGACACCGTGCACCGATCGAATAGAAGTGCACAGCCACCGCTCCTCAACCAGGCGGAACTCCATCGACACGATTGACGGCTTGACGATCCCAGGCGGACTACCATGCGTCTCCTTCTGAGTAATGATCTCGGCGGATCTGCCATGCTTGACCTCTATCATGATGTCGGTGATGGTCTGCTGGAAATGAGGCCGGGCTGCGGTGATCTTATTTAGCCAGTCGAGATAGCCCTGGCGATCCATTTCCTCCGAGGACAGCAAGTTGCCAGGCACCACACGAGCTGTGGGCGACATGTTCGTGCTCCATGGTGGTCGTGTCGATGAGAAGTTCCGCTCGTTCACAGCTGTGATCATGTCGCGGACCACGCCATCGAGCTCCTCGGTGATGAGCTGCTCCACCGATTCGCTGTAGGTCGTGCATGTCGAAGGTGATGTGGATACGTCCGAGATGCTCAGTCGAGGCGCCGTGCTGGGACTGCCGTAAGAACTGACTCCCGGTGAAGATCTTTCGGCCTGCATTCCAACGGCCAAGCAATGTGACGTATATCGCGACAGGGGCCCCAGGATGCTTCGGAAGGACTCTCAACGTCTGGTCTCGGTATCGCAGGGACAATACGGGCAAATCGATGTA
The DNA here is from genome assembly GCA_000223825.2 of Zymoseptoria passerinii SP63. Taxonomy (NCBI): domain Eukaryota; kingdom Fungi; phylum Ascomycota; class Dothideomycetes; order Mycosphaerellales; family Mycosphaerellaceae; genus Zymoseptoria; species Zymoseptoria passerinii. Next base: position 11,525 of record AFIY01000195.1, on the reverse strand, counting down.
TGTGTGTGTCGATGAGAGGAGGTTGTCCCTTTTAGGTACTTGCTCATCTTGCGGAGGCGCCACGCAGATGGCTAATCAGGCCGAAAGCCGAAATATTAGGGTTAGGGTTAGGGTTGTCATATCTTCGCAGGAATTGTTCGGATGACTTCTACTTTACAACAGCAAGGGGAGCCCAGTTTGCGACTTGAACTGGAGCCAAGACGACGGCGGACCTACTTCTTCGCTGTTGAGAGATTTTTCACTCATTATGGAGACTCCGGCAGGATGAACTCACGCAGGACTCATGTCTTCTGTATCGCAAAAGTAGCATCCTCAACGAAGTCTTCAAAACATCGTGTCTACCGACAGAAGCAGCAATGAGTGCAAAGAACATCTTTTGCAAAGCAATCGAATTCGATCATTCCCAAGCACAAGAGCCGAATGGCTCACGAGATCTCCATCTATTACGGCCATGTCATTCGACTTCGATGGGCATGATATTCGCCGCTTCGGCATACCGCACTGGCCATCATCGTGTGGTCCAGATTTCCTGGATCTGGCCCAGATCCTCTGTGGTAATACGACTTTCCAGCTTCGAAACAGCCCCTTGGGTACATTGGATAATTGTTCGGGATCCAGTAGCATCGTGGCTGACGCGCACTGCTCATTCGCAGCGTCGCAGTTTGCGTGATGGTTCAAACGCAGACCACTGGTGATTTAGAGGTATGTTTTCTCTCTGTTGTCCAGCCACTCTTGGATGATTATCCTCGTGGACGAAAAAGCGATATACCCACATCTGTTGTCATGTCGTCGGGTTCGGGCCTCCCACGAATGTTGCGAAACAACCTTGGGCAAGGCTGTCGGGAATTCATCGAGCGTTACCAGGAAGTGACAGGTGTTGTGATCGATATTGGAGTCCTTGTTGATGAGGGAGGACCCGGGAAAGGTGGACCAGCAGAAGAAGGACAGGTCTTGAGACGCAAGCCGGAGCAACGCGTTAGTACCATCCGAAAGATGCAAATGAAGAAAGTAGCAGAAGCGGAGAAGCGACTGCAGACGAGGGAGGTACTGCATACAAAGAAGGTACTGGCCGAGGCGGAGGTAATGCAGACGAACGACGTCCTGCAGACGAAGAGGGTACCGGAGGCGAAGGAGTCGCAGCAGGTGAGGATCTTACGACAGGCGGAGAAGGTCTTGCAGAAGAGTACGGTACGCAAGGCCGAACAGTGCAAGCGAAGCAGCACAACAAGTCACGGAGGTGAGCGCGGATCGATCGCTGGAGACTGGACACACTACAATGTGCTGCGATACATCTGATATGAGGGAGTCGACACGAGCGCTGGAGTCGGAATCGAGACTGTACTCCAGATTCTATTGAAAGTCTTGACCTTGCATGGCTCCCGTTGTTGAATTGTAGGTTGTTCGAGGAGCGGTTTCGATCAAAAGCATCGAGGCGACTGCAGGATACAAGAGACAACCTCGATGACCTCCCAGTGCTCGACCGGTTCAGTCAATGTAGGAAGTAAGGTATCTCCGCAGGAAAGGAATGATGACTGATCTCGTCCGATGTCCAGTGAACGGAATTGTCTCCGAGCGGATTTGCAACCATTTTGCCATGATTTCTTTCCCAAATTTTGCTCGCTTTTGACTCCACAACGACGTCAAGCAATGCGGAACCAGACCACGGCGACTGCTTACAACGCAAAGAGATGCGACTCTTCGTTATTCAGCGCCGCAGTATCCGTTCTGCTCAGCATACATGAATTTCCGCTGAAAGAAAACAACGTTCGTTCCTCGATGGAGCAAAGTGTCCCAAGCATCGCCTACCCTTGCTCACCATCAAGACCAAAATTTCCTTTCCTGGCCTACATATCAAGACGTGCCGGAGGTCAATCTGAGAACACCAACATCACAAGAGAACGACACTCAAGGAAACGAACGACCATGGCAGACTCTCGTCAACTCTACGCCAACTCCCTTCCCTCGCCACCGCCCAGCAAAGAAGATGTCGAATCACCCATCCGCTCACCATCTCTCTCCCCCGACGACGACGAATCCCCCTCCCTCAAAACCCGCGATGCAACCCTCACAAAAACCAAGTCCCTCGAACAATCCGTCTCATTCCCGCGAGAAATCCTCGTAGTAGGCCTCATAAGTCTCGCCCAACTCACAACCCAAGCCGGTCTAGGCCAAGTTCTTTCCATCCTCCACATCATCGGCGACCACTTCAACGTCACAGACCCGGGTATATTGGCATGGTTGATAGCAGGCTACTCTTTGACAGTCGGCACATTCATCCTCTTCTCCGGCCGGCTGGGTGATCTCTTCGGGTGGAAGAAAATGCTGGTGTTCGGGTACGTCTGGTTTGGGATCTGGTCTCTTGTCGCGGGACTGGCGTGGTATTCAAATCATGTGCTGTTCATCTTCGCGAGGATATTGGCGGGTATTGGACCGGCGATATGCATGCCGAATGGACTGGCGTTGCTCGGCGGGCTGTACTCGCCTGGTCCCCGAAAGAACATGGCGTTTGCGGTGTTTGGGGCTTGTGCGCCGGGAGGGGCGATTCTGGGCTCGGCGTTTGCGGCGTTGTTTGCGTTGGCTTGGTGGCCTTGTGAGTGAGACAGAGGGAGAACAGACTGCGACTCATGCTGACGACCTTACAGGGGCATTCTTCTCGTTCGCAATCACACTCTTCATCATCGCCGCAGTTGCCCAATTCGCCATTCCCGATCCTCAAGATGACAAGCCCAGCCTCAAAGGCCTCAACTTCATGGAAAGCATCTGGGAACTCGACCTCTTCGGCGCCGTCGTGGGTATCACCGCCCTGGTCCTGATCAACTTCGCATGGAACCAAGCTCCACTCGGAGGAGTGGGCTGGGACAGCCCGTACATCATCGTCTGCCTCGTGCTAGGCCTTCTCATGGTTCCAGCATTTTTCTACATCGAAAAGCGAGTCGCCCGAAACCCTCTCCTCCCACTCGAAGTCTTCACCAGCAGCAATGCCTTTGTCCTCGCGTGCGTGGCCTGCGGCTGGGCCAATTTCGGAATCTGGGTCTTCTACCTCTGGCAGATCTTGGAAGTCCTCCGCGGCGTCTCACCGCTTCTCGGATCAGCATACCTTGCTCCACTGACCGTCAGCGGTGCCGTGGCGGCGATCACGACGGGATTAGTCCTCCATCGAATGCGACCCGCCTGGGCGATGGTTATTGCTCTCTGCGCCTTCATGACCGGCAGCATACTCGTCGCAACTCTCCCCGTGTACCAAGTCTACTGGGCGCAGATATTCGTGTGCACGCTAATCGCACCCTTTGGCATGGACATGAGCTTCCCATCCGCGACGCTAGTCATCTCCGACTCCATGCCTAAGAAATACCAAGGAGTCGCGGCGAGTCTGGTCAATACAGTCGTCAATTACAGCATTTCCTTGGGACTGGGCTTCGCGGGGACGATTGAAGTGCATGTCAACCATGGCGGCAGGACGCCGGCGGATGTGTTACATGGTTATCGAAGTGCGCTGTATATGGGTATTGGACTTTCGGGACTGGGGATCTTGTTTGCGTTGACGTTCTTGGCGAAGAGTTATTGGGATGATCGTCGGAGAGAGCGGGTGCCGGATAAAGAGGCTGCGATGGCGATGCAGGATTGAGGTAGTGATGTTCTAAGCGGGCCATGATCTAGATAGTGGCACTTCACTCGTGGCGTTGCGAATATTGGGGATTTGGTACCATTTCCTGGGCCAGCTTCATCGCAATGCTCGGTATGCAATGTCTTTCCTGTACTGCATTCCCTCGAACTGGATACTCTGCACTCCCACGTATGCCTTATCCCTGGCCTCTTGCAACGTGCTGCCAGTTGCCGTGGATGCAATGACTCTTCCGCCATTCGTCACCAGCTTGCCGTTCTTGATCGCCGTTCCTGCGTGAAAGTAGTTGATTCCATTCTCCGGATTCTTCACTGCCATTTCGAAGCCTGTCTTGGGACTCTCCGGATATCCTCCTGCGGCAAGGACGACTGTGCACGCACTGCCAGCTGCCACTTCGATGGCCTTGGAGGAGAGAGTGCCGTCTGTGCATGCGACAATCAACTCCGCGAGATCGGACCGCAGGAGTGATAGACATGACTGAGTTTCCGGGTCTCCAAAACGTACATTGTACTCCAACAAGCGAGGTCCGTCCTTTGTGAGCATGTAGCCGGTGAAAAGGCAGCCAACGAAGGGCATGCCCTCTTTTCGCATTCCTTCAATCGTTGGTCTGAGAGTAGTACGCTCAATCTCGTCCAGGATCTCTTTTGTTGCTACTGGTGCTGGGGCGTATGTGCCCATTCCGCCGGTGTTCGGACCCTGGTCACCATCTCTGATCCGCTTGTGGTCTTGGGCCGCAGGAAGAGAGAGGATCGACCAGCCGTCTGATAGTGACAGAATGCTGATCTCGTCGCCTTCCAGACACTCCTCAATCACCACTGTGTTGCCTGCGTCGCCGAACTCCTTCGTCAACATCATGTCCTTTAAGTTGCTTTGTGCTTCTTCCTTGGTTTGCGGAAGCACGACGCCTTTGCCACCGGCCAGACCGTCGGCCTTGATGACAACCTTGTAGTCGATGGTTTCGAGATGTTTTGAAGCGGCGTCGTAATTGTCAAAGTTCTCAAATCGAGCAGTCGGAATGTTATGCCGCTTCATGAAGTCCTTGGAAAAAGCCTTGCTGCCTTCCATGTTGGCCGCAGCCTTTGATGGTCCAAAACATGGGATCTCCGGGGCATGTTCGGCAAAGACGTCGGCGATGCCCTTGACTAGAGGTGCTTCTGGACCAGGTATGAGGAGGTTGATGTTGTTTGACTTTGCATACTGTGCCAGAGCGGGGAAGTCTTTGTCAGAAACGGAAGTGATGTTGGTGCATTTTTTGACGCTGGGAAGATTGTGAGATGAGTGATCAGATTGAATGCGACAATGTCGTCACTCACCTTGCCGTTCCTCCATTCCCAGGCACGACATGAATCTCATCGACGAGTGGACTTTGAGCCAGCTTCCACGCCAAAGTGTGCTCTCGGCCACCGTTGCCAACGAGAAGGATGCGGAGTTGATTTGTCATGTCGAGAGAGAGGGGAGGTATGTATGGGGAGGGGTGGAGCGGAGCGGAGTCGTCGGGAGGGGTGGAGGACAGGAAGGTGAGGAAGTCGTCCCGTCGAAAATTGTTCGGGAGACTTCGCTTTTGGCTTTTCGGCCCCGCGCGTCGTCACGAGCCACACATGCAAATGACGAGTGTCGTGTGAGGCGCAGTCGTCTTGGTCGTTCAAGCATCTTCGGTGAATGGCTGCCTGCCTGCCTGCCTACTTTCTTGAAATATCCTCCCAACGACATGGACCTCGACATGATCTTCCCTCCTCCTCCACCTTGACGACGACAATCTCCACCTCCCTGCGATAGCAACAACATGGTCACCAAGTCGTCCGCTGGTCCGTCAGTCGACACGACCAGCCCGCCCTCAGCATCGGCACCACCTTATCCGGTCTCCCCCACGACTCAACCAGCTCCCGCCAGTGCCAGTTCCGCGTACAGCGATGACCCGAAGACGTCGCCTGCACTCTCCCGCGTGGAAAAGAACGAAGCTCAGCAAGATCAACGTCGAGGCTCCGATGCCAGCGTGGCCTCGCATGGGACCTGGGACTCGGACAGCACAGAACATCGCGGCGCCGACGAGAATGAAGACGACTTCGTGGAGGTACCTCAGCCGCTGAAGATCAGACCGAGCTCGCAGGACATCAAAGCCGACTCGAAACAGAAGGAGGAGAGCATACCGACAGCACTACAGCCGGGGGGTGGACCCCGACAGCACGAAGTGCCTGCAGCATTACGGCCTGGTCCAGCGAGCACATCGTCAAAAGGTGGACACGGCGACGAACATGCACAACAGTCGAACCCATGGCAATTGGAATCCAGAAACCCATATCTCGGTCAGACGGGAAATGCTCCGCCTACACAGGACAGCAGTCAGCGGGCATGGCAGCAACATACAATTTACCCGCCAACTCAGCCGGTCTGGCAGCAGCCTCCTCCGCCATCCCAGGAGGAGAATATCTGGAAGCAAGAGACGGCACCAATACCTGCCCAAGCTCCTCCTGCTCCACCTACACAGGCGGCTCCGTCCGCTCCGTACCCTCAATCCCCATCCGCGCAATCTTTCGAATTACCTACCATTCAAACACCTGCGGAAGAGCTGTCGCGGATGTCGCTTCAGGACCAGGCTCCTACAAATACCAGTCCCACTGGCTCATACATGACCGCCGAGGTGCTAGCCGTACCACAAAAAGGCCAACCTCCATTCTCTCCCGTGGTAGCCAGCGATTCTTCTGACACCCAGGCTTTCCCTCCGTCGAACCCATGGGCTGGGAATGAACAATTGCGAGCTCCATCTCCGAGTCTTCCGCCCAAAGAAGCACTATCTCCCGTGCCTCAAGATACATCCTCACTGCCGCCACACAATCCTTCTACCGCTGGACCGTTGATCGATCACGGCCAGTCATCCGGACCTCGCATCTCCACCACCGCACCTCAAACACAACCTTCGACAGTGTCAACCGGTTCATCCGCAACTCGCGACGAGAGACACCGAAATGAATACTATCAAATCAAACATGTCAATTGGCTCGACGCTTCATCCGGTCAAGGGTCCATGCGAAATTCTCCCGTCCTGACACAAACCGCAAATGGACCGTGTCCCCTACTCGCATTGGTCAACGCCCTGGTTTTGAGTACTCCTCGGGATATTGACACTGCTCTGGTGACGACACTTCGCACGCGGGAGCAAGTGAGCCTTGGACTCTTACTAGACGCTGTATTTGACGAATTGACGTCTGCCCGACGTGGAGATACAGCGCAGGCGCTCCCGGATGTCAGCGATCTGTATGCGTTTCTACTTGCTCTGCATACCGGAATGAACGTCAATCCGCGTTTCGTCACTGCAGCAGTCACGCCTCGGGGATCACTTGAAGGCTATCCACCAGAGACACAGGGTATGCACCCGGCGTTGCGATCACAGAGTAAAGCTGGCAGCTTCGAAGAGACGCGGGAGATGCGTTTATACAGCACATTTGGCATACCGCTGATTCACGGTTGGACGGCTCCGAAGGATACGCCCGCCTTCTTGGCATTTCAACGCAGTGCGCCGACCTTTGAGGATGCACAGAACATACAGTTCATGGAAGCGGAACTGGAGGACAAGCTGCGTCAGGAAGGATTGAGCTTCCAGGAACAGCAGACCTTGGAGGACATCACGACGATCAAGAGCTTTCTTCAAACATGGCCCACGCAACTGACCGATCACGGACTGGAGACGATCTCGGGAAGTCTGAAGCCCGGCCAAATCGCCATTCTCTTCCGCAACGACCACTTTAGTACAATTTACAAGGAGCCCAAACATGGGACCTTGATGACGCTTGTGACCGACGCAGGTTACAGCTCGCACGAGGAGATTGTATGGGAGAGCCTGGTCGACGTCTCCGGCGCGAATTGTGAAATGTTCAGTGGTGATTTCCGAAGCCTCAGCCACGGCGCGGGAGGAAGTCACTCTCAGCAGACCAGTGCTCATGACGACGGCCAAAGACAGTGGCAAGACGCGCAAGACAGGTATCGTACAGGGAATACACAGAATCAGTCTTCCGGCAGCACAGCACGGCTGGACGAAGGCGTCCCACCTCCACTCCCAGGCCCACGACCAACAGCACCGCAGGCAGGCGGAAACCAAGCGACGGACCAACGACAGCTCAGCGCCAGTGAACAAGAAGATCACGATCTCGCATTGGCACTTCAACTGCAAGAAGAGGAGGAGGACCAGCAACGGCAGGCAGATGAGCGTCGACGCCGGGAGCAAGAACTGAGCGAGCGATACCTATCCAGTGAAGAGCGACCACCTGCAGTGCCTCCACGTCGCGGATCTGGCCGTCGCATCTCGCAGCCCTCCCGACCGAGCGGAAGAGCTGCTGTCAGCCGACCCGCAGCCGCTGAGGATCCTGACGCACCACCGACTTATGAGCAATCCCGGACTGATCGACCGTATCGCCCCGCCGGAGCGACAGCAGCTCCTTCGCAGGGCAATCCACTCAACACGCTGGATGCGCTGCAGCATCAGTCGGCGTACAGCCGGCAGAGCGGGACGATGGCAGGCCAAGGTAGACGGGTCAGTGGGAATCGCATCTCACGGCGGCAGAGCGGTATGGGCGGACCTGGGCTCGGAGCGATGCCAGCGCAGGGAGGCGGTAGTCATGCTCCCGCGTATGGTCAAGCGGGACCTTTGTCTGGGAGAGTGCCGGGTGCTCCGAATGTCAAAGACGCAGATGACAGGTGTGTGGTGATGTAGAGTGGAGGGCAGAAGGAGGTGATTGGTCTTGGTTTGGATTGTGGAGTGAGTAGAGAGAGAGAGATGTTCAGCGTGTGCGGCGTAGATACCCCAGCTAGTGCGATGTGTGCATGTTTGAACTTGGATGCATTCATGAGGCTCTGCTCTTCGGACACTTTATTAGTGTACTTGCCGCCTCCATGCTCCCAGCCACGCGTCATGGCACCGCATTGAGCCATTATTGCTGGCAGCGGCAACACCCCTGCACACGTCCCCTGTCGTATACCCGTACTGATGTCTGATGATGATGAAAGATCCCGGCCTTGTGACAACCTCTCGCGATGAGATTCGTTTCTCTGTTTTCTCTTGGTCCGTCTCGCTTCGGAACTTCGGGTATTGAAGAGTACTCCCAGACCCACATGTGTTCCGAACCAAGTTTGCATGGAGATGACAAGGAGCCGACATTTGCCGCGACACGGCCGTACCGCCTAGAGGTCCCAATCATGTTCAGAGGGATAGCAGAAGGGAGGGAGAGATTATTCTAGAGGGGTAGCAGAAGCAGAAGCAGAAACAGAAACAGAAGCAGAATGGACATGTGCAGGAAGGAGGGTCAAGGGCGATGAACTCATCCAATACCAATACCAATACCAATCACGTGGACATTTGGTTCTTTCCATCGGTCCATCGATCATCCACCTCCAAGTCTTGGCCTGTGTCATCGACCATGAATGATCACCACAACATCATCCAAGTCCAACAGCTGATTGATTACACAACACTTCATCAACACCAAATCGATTCTCCCTTGCATACCAAGGCGCTGATGACGTCGGTACTGTACACTCCGCTGTCGACCGTGTGGTGTGAATGGGCGGGGCGGGTGGGGTGAATCCTACGAGAGGGAGGAGAATACATACATAGACCTCTTGAGACAGCCAAAAAGGTCGTCTCCACCCACCGCGGGTTGCCTTCTGTCCTCCTCCTCGTCCTCCTCCTCCTCCTTCTCCTCCTCCTCCTCCGCAACCACAAACTCCAATCTTTCCACCACTCGCACGCCCTTCCGTGATGGAGCGAGACACCAAGTTCAGGCGGTCGTCCGCGGTCGTCCGACGACGACACCTTGGGCGCCAACAACACCAATGCCGTACCCGCGCTCCCCAAGGAGGAGGAATTCGACCATGACGGCAAGGTGCCCTTCTTGACCGCTCGCACCTTCTTCATGACTGTATTGGTGTCGATGGGAGGTATCTGCTTCGGATAGTGAGTGACACTGCCCCCCCCCAGGATAGACTAGATCCCGTGCGTGACCTCGAATGGGAGACTTTTGGCTAAACTCATCCTCCCCCCCAGCGACACTGGTCAAATCAGTGGATTCCTCGAAATGCAAAACTTCAGACAAAACTTCGCCGACGACCGACAAAACCTCGAATTGACACCCGTCCGGACCGGCCTTCTCGTGGCCACACTCTCCCTCGGAACTCTCGTCGGCGCCCTGATCGCAGGACCCGTTGCCAATAATCGCAAATTGGGACGGAAATACTCCATCTGTATGTGGTGTGCCGTCTTTTGCATCGGCAACATCTTTCAGCTCGCCGCGCAATACCCACACTGGTATGTGCTCATGCTCGGTCGCATCATCGCCGGTTTCGCCATTGGAGGTCTTTCCGTCATGGTGCCGGCATACCAAGGAGAGTCTGCGCCGACCCACCTTCGAGGCGCCATTGTTTGCTGCTATCAGCTCTTCATCACCATTGGTATCCTCCTCGCCTACCTCATCAACTTCGGAACCGAGACCATCAACGACTCCAGTACCGCTTCGTGGCGGATTCCCATGGGCATCAGCTTCTTCTGGGCGCTGATCCTCGGATTCGGAATCCTCTTCTTTCCAGAGACACCGCGTCACGACTTCCGTCATGGGGCGGTCGAGAAGGCTTCCGAGAGCATTGCGAGATTTTACGGAGTCGGCCCACGCCACAAGGTGGTCAAGAAGCAACTGGAGGAGATGCAGGAGAAACTGAAGATCGAGCAAGAAGGTGGCCATCACTCCATCTGGGAGGTCTTTACCGGTCCTCGCATGTTTTACCGTCTGATCCTGGGAATGTCGATTCAGGCTCTCCAACAGATGACCGGTGTGTATCAGTGAAGGCTTGGAGCGACACGAGCGGTGACTGACACAACGACAGGTGCCAACTTCTTCTTCTACTACGGAACCACAATCTTCACCTCCGTCGGACTCAACAATCCCTTCGTCACACAAATCATCCTCGGTGCCGTGAACGTCGTCACCACCTTTCCCGGCCTCTACATGGTCGAGAAGTTCGGTCGCCGCAAGTGTCTCATGCTCGGCGCCGGATGGATGTTCATGTGCTTCATGGTCTTTGCCTCGCTCGGATACTTTGCGCTCGAGACGGGCACCGACGCCGCCGGACAGCCGACGTACGACCAGACCATCGGATACGTCATGATCGTCTTCGCCTGCCTCTTCATCGCCGCTTTCGCCAGTACCTGGGGACCCATGGCATGGGCCGTGACATCCGAAATCTACCCATCCCGCTACCGCAGCACCGCCATTGCCTTTTGCGCCGCTTCCAACTGGGCCTTTAACTTCTTCATCGGGTTCGCCACCCCGTTCATCGTGGCGGACATCAGCTTCGCCTACGGCTACCTCTTCGCCGCCTGCAACTTCATCGCCGTGCTGGTCGTGTTCTTCTTCCTCCCGGAGACCTCGGGCAAGAGCTTGGAGGTCATCGATACCATGTTCCTGTTGGAGATCAAGCCGTGGAAGTCGAGCAGCTGGACGCCGCCGCCTCCGGACCAGTTGATCACGGCGGATCAGCTGCGGTTGACGAATGGTGGGAGGGATATCCGGAAGACGAACGAGGCCGGTGTGGGTGAGGAGGATGCCAAGTATGAGAATGTGACGGCTTCGAGGGCGAATAGTGTGAATGTGGGAGCGAGTGGTGTGAGGGGGAATTCTTTGACGGTTTGATGAGGGAGAGAGAGGAGAGAGAGGAGGGGTTTCTACAGCAGAGCGTGGAAATGTAGCGAGATTTCCCCATCTTCCAGCAGTCTGTCGCTTCGATGCGCTCTTCTCGCGGATTTACCATCAGTTCTACGCGTGTCGTGGGCTCGCCAGAAGCCTCAGCGAGTTATCACCCTGAGTCAGCAACTGCCCAGAGTAAGCCGGCTGCCATCTCAGTACGGACGACTGGTAGCGAC
>AFIY01000198.1:0-31029 GCA_000223825.2 Zymoseptoria passerinii SP63 | reverse complement strand
CTACTCGATACGGGCCACCATCAAATGTTTGTGGCACTCGCTAATAATCACATTGAGAACATCCACATCAAGATTCATCGCGATGGAGGGCAGAAGCACTGTCGGATCTCCGGATCTGTCAGCAGACATGTTCATGTCAGCTGAAGGTCACCTCGAGGTATGTTACACGGTCTCGATCGGAACGGTAGATCTTCTTGCATGCCGACCGATACCGGCCCTACTGCGCATTCGGATTGGTGTCCTAACGCGGTCTTACTATAGTTCACTGGACTCTCCAACCTCAACGCGCAACTTGACAAGATTTTGCCGCGCAAGAAGGGCTCGACGCTTATCGAGATCACTGACGCTCTCCAGAAAGGCCAACACCGCGGCTCATACGAACATCAACAAGACGTCTTGGCCAACCTTCTTGTACGGCAGCACGAAGTTGTCGCTGTAATCCTAGCATCCCTCACTGGAGTCCCTGCTGCTCCGGCGCAAGGTAGCCCATCGAACCCCAGCAGCTTCACTACGGTACCAAAGCCTCAGATCGTCGTCGCTGCCAATCCGCGGAAGGATGACTTCGATAACCGCAAGGCAGAATGGGACCTCGCAGGCAAATCATTGCGCGTCGATGCTCTGACTGTGCGCGAGGAAGACAAGCTTGACACGACAAAAGGCGTTGTTGAAGCAGTTTTGCGGCACAATCAAGCCGAGAATGGCGCCGTACTCTTCCCGCGGCATGTTGGGTGGTTTATGAGGCTACTCAAGGATTGTCACGTTGAAGGAGAGAACCAAGATGCTTACGACAGCGCTGCGCGAGCACTGCGGACCTACGTTTATCTGGTCAGCCATCCGAAAATGTTCAGCCGTATGAAGATCGGCAAGCTTTGCGATTGCAATTTCTGGGTCGTTTTGACTACCTCAGCAGAAGACTATCCGGCAGACACTTTCAACTATCAAGACATCTCACGCGCCGTTTTCGATCTCCCGGCGACCAAAGAGCAAGCAGACTTCATCCAGGAATTTGTTATTGCAAACAGTGCAGACTCACCTGGAGGACAAGATAGGGCAGAGCGTATTGCATCATCGCCCTTGTACGACATGAATGGCCGACGGTTTTTCCACAACATGATGTCGAGTATCATCCAAGACGCATTCATCGCGTTGGAAGCACTTTCGAAGAGGATGGCACAATTGGTCACGAAGGACAAGACCTGGCGTCCGATCGAAGCTAGCGATGTCAAAGTTATCGCATCTCTTGTGCAAAATGCGCAGGCTGAGGTCAGTACGCTTCATCGATTCCTGGCTTTATTTGGCCAACAAGTTTCCAGAGGGACCCCGGGAAAGTCAGGTGACGAACCATCATTGCTCATTCGCCACCTGAAATGGCTCTCAGAGGCGGCGAACGTCCAAGGTCGTACAGGCCAAAGCATCTTTAGCTCTGGCGCAAACCCTACTCCCGGCCCTGTCACTCAAGGCACACAGAACACAGATTCTACCGTCAATGACATGGGAGGTTCAGAAGAAGATGCCAATGATGAAGGTGACGACACTTCTGGCGGTGACGGCGAAACCCTTGGCGCCGATCAGGACGCTCAGGACGATGAGTCTGAAGCCGAGGACGAGCTCCAGCAGCTGGTTGATCAGCTCACCGAGGCTGCGATCGGACCGAGGACTGGTTGGGCGCTCTCTGTACACAAGTATCTTGATCTCGTGTGTCTGCACGAGCGCGGACTTGAACAGGCATGTCCTGCTCGGCGAGAAGCATCAGACAAGGTCAAGAGTGACCACATTCGCAACGCAGAGGTTACAATCGTTGACATCAAAGCATCTGACTGGCAAGCTTCGCAGCCTTCCATTGCCCAAGTTCTCGACATCATCATGGCTGAGACATCCGAGGATATCAAGATGCTGAACCGGGAGGAGATTGAGAGCAGGATCACCAAAGCGGAAGTCGATCGGATCACGCAGAGGCACGTGGTCACTGCTCTGAAGCGCAACAAGCCGCTCGTTGCAGGTCTGGCGGACAGCGCTGCGAAAAACCTAGCGAGCAACATCGCGAAAAAGAGCGCGCAAATGCTTCGCAGCTCTGACTTCAACGGTACAATGCATTGCGAAACCATCCTGTTTTCGGCCATGGTCCTGCTGAAGGAGATTCCAGGTCTCGACAAAGAGTTGACCGACAACGAGTGGCTTCAGCGTAACGGCATCTTCGGACTCAAGTCCACCCTTTTGAGTCTCGTTCGCTACCCATTGCCATTGATCAATGTGTCCAAACGCTGTTGCCCTGCATGCTGGAAAGTGTATTCACTGCTGGTGGAGCACGAGATCATCGCTCCTCGGGACACAACAGTTGCTGTGCCAGGCTACCATACGAAGTGGTCCGCAATCCGACTACCACCGTTCTTGCCCAACAAATACGTTCAGGAGTCCATCGATCACGCCAGAAATGAGGTGAAAAGCAAGCTTAAGAAGCTGCAAATCCTCATCAACGAAGAGAAAAGCAACTCGTCTGGCGGAGAATCCTCTCCACCCTCCGACCCATCTGCGTCAGGTGAGAGACGCAAGATCCCGCGCAAGCCCCAGCGCGACAGCCAGAAATCGCCGAAGAGCTGGCTTGCCGACAGTCCGAGCGGCAAGGCGGACCGCCAGGCAAAGAAGCACGGCCCAAGAATGAGAAGATGAGTGAAGAAGAAAAGCTGCGTACAGGCCGCAAGGAGAAATTCGGAAGTGAAGACGTGCCGGATCATTCGGAGATGAAGGAAAGCTCGGAGACGCAAGCAAGCTCGTCGATGCAGGGAGGCTCGAAGCTGTAAGGCGGAGTGAAGGGCTAGAGCAGAAAGCAAGCAGACTGGCCACCGAGTGCGATAGATGCACTGCACATAATGAGACGTTGGCAAGTCTGTTGATATGTGAAACACGACGGACGGAATGATTGACGAATCAATTGAATGATGTTAGAAAATGCATGAACTGTATTTGCAAGAATCAATCTTGACCACTTCCTTGAAGCAATCAACACTGTTTACTGCAGTAGTCTTGTCATGCAGATGTCGTGCGGAGCCTGTGAACCAATCATGCTGGCGTGATGTGGCACGATGTCGTTACGGCTCGAGAACTCGTTAGATGTTCGGTCACTTCGGTGTGCAGGCGGAAAGAACCTTAGCTCGGAGTGTTGCCTCAGGCGTCAAGGTTTCGAAGATCCGACAGATCCCGCCAAGATGGCCCTAGCGTCAAAGCTGCACACTTCGCAAAATCCGCTTGAACAACGCTTCTTCTTGTCACGGTCGTCGCTACCAATCAACGCCAACACAACCGCCAACATGGGTGTAAGTCCTCATTCCTCGAGTCTTCCGATGCGACTGCGCAAAGTCTGAGGGTTTTCTGGGACTCTCTGGGTGGTTGGACGGACATGGCGCAAAAGTTCTGCGAAAAGTTCCCACAACCTCACTACCAGCCCCAGGACATTCTCAGACCCGTCAAACACCTTCAGGACATTACGCTGACCTCAAAACAGATAGATTTGAACGCACACCACGTCAAGAGCGGCCATCGTGCTGTCGGTAACACCCTGAGCAGATGATATGTCTCTGCAAGTCTAACGAAAGTTAGGCGCCTCACAGCACCAACCCATACCGCAAGATTCTGCACAAGCTGTACGAGTTCTTGAACCGCCGTACGGAGAGCAAGTTCAATGCCACCGTCTTGAGGAGGTGCGTAGAAAGAGAGGATCCCAGCCGTGGCCTCAATACCTCGAAACGAGGTCGGACAAATTCTCACACAATTTCAGACTGCGCATGTCGCGCATCAACACCCCACCGATGTCCCTATCCAAGATCGTCGCCGTCTCCGCCACTGAGCACTCCGCTAAGGAGCACGAGGGAAAGATCCGCGCCGTCGTGGGAACCGTCACCGATGACAACCGCATGCTCGAGGTCCCGAAGCTCAGCATCTGCGCCCTCCGCTTCACCGCTACCGCCCGCGCACGCATCGAGGCCGCCGGTGGTGAGGCCATCACCTTCGATCAGCTCGCCCTCCGCGCCCCGACTGGTGCCAATGTCATCCTCCTCCGCGGACCAAAGAACGCCCGCGAGGCCGTGAAGCACTTCGGCATGGGCCCTCACAAGAACAAGGTACGGTGGACTACAACTAGAAGGTGGCATATGGGACAATCTCTAACAAATTCTACAGAAGCCAAAGATCGAGTCCAAGGGTCGCAAGTTCGAGAAGGCTCGTGGTCGCAGACGGTCGAAGGGTTTCAAGGTTTAAGCGCGGCTTTACTGCATGGTATTGCGAGCTTGGGCTGGAGATTTTATGGTCGGGAAAAAGCAATGTCGCATGCGCGGCAGGAGTGCTGGTTCTACAGAGCGAGCGTCTGAAAATGCCGTATCACGAGGAGTTCTTCCATGGGCAATGCAGTTCACGGAATGACACGCTAGTCTGAATACCCGTCCGAACGTCCGAATACCCTCTTGGCCATATCAGTGGTCGTTCTCCATGCAGTCTCATGAGTCTATGTTATGCTCCCGGTTCTTCATGTTGGTAAAGTCGGACAAATGATGAAGTCGGACAAACGTTTAACCACAATTCTCGGCATTGATGGCCTCGACGATCAAAGTGAATATTAGCCGTCTTATGAAAGCGATTCAGTGTCTGGAAAGCAACAGTCCTTTCATCGTGTCCGCGTCATGAATGGTGCAGTTGTGCCTTCTGCAAAATCTGGTAGAGTTCAGCCCCTCCAACCTCATCTTTCAAATTTTGAAATCCTCACCCAACTTCTAACCCGACTAAGAGGAGTGAATTACTGAAGCACACTATACCGCCCACCCGAAGACCGAGGAGAACATATAGAAGCAGGGACAATCTCGAAAGCCACGAGCCAATGGCGTCTGAGAAACGAATTGGAGTGCTCGGTGGCGGCCAACTTGGTCGTATGCTGGTGGAAGCTGCCAACCTGCTCGAGATTCGCGTAAACTTCCTGGACGCAGCGAACTCTTCCGCAAAGCAACTCTCCAACCACGACGGTCATGTCAACGGATCCTTCAAAGATCGCAAAGCTATCCAGCAACTGGCGGAGAAATCCGACGTCGTCACTGTAGAGATTGAACATGTCGACACGCACATGCTGGAGGAGATTTCCGACAAAGTCGATGTCCAACCTGCGTGGAAGACAATTCGTACCATCCAGGACAAGTTCAACCAGAAAATCCATCTGAGTGGTTTCGATGTTGCTACGGCGGAGAGTCTCGCTTTGGAGGAGCCGAGCTTGCAGGAATTGGAGAGGGTGAGTGGGAAGCTAGGCCTACCATTAATGCTCAAAACAAGGAGAGACGCCTACGACGGTCGCGGCAATTTCGCCGTCAAATCCAAAGACGACTTCACAGCAGCCCTAGAAGCCCTCTCACCCGCAAAAGAGCTCTACGCTGAGAAATGGGCAAACTTCCGCATGGAGCTCGCCGTCATGGTTGTCAAAACCGCCAACGACGTCCTCTCGTTCCCAACCGTCGAGACCATCCACGAAAACAGCATCTGCAAACTCACCTACGCCCCTGCCCGCACCGTCTCCTCCACCCTCAACGAACGCGCCCAAGCCCTCGCCAAAAAAGCCGTCGGCACATTCTGGGGCAAAGGCGTCTTCGGCGTGGAGATGTTCCTCCTCCCGGACGACACCCTCCTCATCAACGAGATCGCTCCTCGCCCTCACAACTCCGGCCACTACACCATCGAAGCCTGTCCCGTATCCCAATACGAAGCCCACCTCCGCGCCATCCTCGACCTCCCTCTCCACGCCGAAGACCTGCAACTCCGCGAACCCTCCATCATGCTGAACATCCTCGGCGGCGAGAACCCCGACTCCCACCTCCTCATCGCCCGCGAGGCGCTCAATCACCGCCGCACGAAAATCCACCTCTACGGCAAAGGCGCCGCGCGCAAAGGTCGTAAAATGGGCCATCTCACCGTCTGCGCGCCCACCATGGCCGAAGCCGAAAGGCTCATCCAGCCTCTAATCGACCTCGTCGACGCCGACAAACCCAAGTCCACCTCCACTGTCACCTCCTCCTCCTCCCCGGCACCTCTCGTCGCAGTAGTAATGGGCTCCGACTCCGACCTCCCCGTCCTCCGCCCCGGCCTCGCGATCCTCACCTCCTTCTCCATCCCATACACCGTGCGCATCACCTCCGCGCACCGCACCCCCTCCTGGATGGCCGAATTCGCGTCCTCGGCCGCCTCCAGCTCCATCCGCGTCATCATCGCCGCGGCCGGCGGCGCCGCCCATCTCCCCGGAATGACGGCCGCGTACACCCCTCTCCCCGTGATCGGGGTGCCCGTCAAACCGACCATTGGAGATGGGATGGATTCGCTGTTGAGTATCTGTAATATGCCGCGCGGGGTACCCGTTGCGACGGTGAGTGTGAATAATAGTGTCAATGCGGCGTTGTTGGCGGCGAGGATTTTGGGGAGTGGGGATTTGGGGGTGAGGAAGAGGGTGGAGGAGTATATGGTTGAGAGTGAGAGGGAGGTGAGGGAGAAGGATGGGAGGTTGGTGGAATTGGGGGCGGAGAGGTATGCGGAGGAGGTGTTGGGGAAGAAGTAAGTGGGAAAGATGTGTGGGGTTGGTGATTGGTGGAGTCTTTCGTTAGTATAGAGTAGATAAGTTGGGATTTGGGAGAAATTATCGATGTGCTCGTGCTATCGCGATCTAAGTGTTGCTGTCCATCCTCATATCAGCATTGAACTGATCGTGGAGACCGAGAAGCAAGTATTACACTGCGGGTCATGGTCACTGAAAGTAGCACAGTTGAGGAAGAATGAAAAGACACAAATCGTGATAGTAGGCCTCGCCCAAAAATGCAGAGGTGGGTATATTCCATTCCATTTCTCGTCTCCCCAAAATCTCAGGTATCTCGCTAATTCATGTATTCCCATGGCCACTTCGCACCTAGCGAAAGCAGTCATATCCATCATGTTGTATCATCATCTCAGACTATGCCGAATTTGAAAAGTTGCCACCACCTCCTCCTCATCATCTGCTCCTCCATCTCCTCTTCTTACACCTCTCCCCACCCACCACCCTCAGCAGCACCGCCTCCACTGGCACTCCAACTCGCGGAATTATCCCCTCCCAAGTCCCAGTAATTCCTCGAACTTCCCCGACTCCGACGACTGCGCTTCGTGCTCTGACTGGCGCAACTACTCGCTCGCTTTTGCGGTGTCTGCGAAGCGAGGACTTGAGCGAGGAGATCTTTCCGGCGGGTCTCCGCGCGGGAAACGAGAGGATGTTGGCGACGGATGACTTCTGCGCGTTGAGTGCGGGAGGCTTGAGCGGCGGGTGTGAGGCTTGAAGCTGTAGGTGTCGCCCAAGATGCTGGCAGTGGTCCTGAGGTCTCGGCGGAAAATTGGGCAGGAGGTGGCGAGGGAGCATTCCGGGCGAAGCGGTCGCGGAGGTAGGAGAAGATCATGTGAACGTCAATGTCGCGCTGCCAGTATTCCTGCTCGGTCGCGTCACGAGGCGAGTCATCGTCGGAGGCCGATTCTTCCTCAATACCCCAGAGTGAAGTGTCGGCGGGTTCGTGATTGTTGGTGGTCGTGGCGGGCGTTAAGGGAGTCTGCGGAATGGTCGGCGAAAAGAGAGATGAGTCTGCATTTCCGGTATCCGTTCGGCGGGTCTCTGCTCGACGTCGTTGGCGTAAGGATTGCTGACGCGGGCGAGGAAGGCCGGCGTAGTCAATGGGTTGCGAGAGAGCATTCTTGTAGCTGTTGAATGCTGCGCCGTCAGACTCTGCCAGTTGATGGACGAGCACGCCGAGCTCGCGTGCAATGCGATCGAGGAGCTTGGTCTCCCAAGAAGGTTCAGAGTCGCGGAAAGACACACGAGACTCTCGAGAGGCCGCTGTGGCCAAAGGCGAGGGCTGCGTGGGAGTGGGCGAGGCCGCATCGACGAAGTGCTCGCCGAAAATGACCGATAGAGTGGTTTCGTCCAGTCCGATCAGATCCTTGATCACTTTCCGCGTGATTCTCCGCCAGAAAGATTCACCTGGTGGCTGTTCATCTGTGCTGGTCGTCTCCCGCGTTGTCGCCGAGTCCCGTCGCGACAGGACCCTCTCCAACGCCGCCGAACTCTGCAACGAGTGCTGAGCGCTAGTGCCACTCGCACGGCTCATGCGTCGTCGCCTCCGCCGTGTCTCGCGCTCAATCTCGTCCAGCACCGCCTTGCTCTGATCCAATCGCCACTTCTCAATCCGTTCCGTCCGATCATCTTCCATCGCAACATCCTGCTCTTCATCCATGATATCTAACTTCTTCTGCACGCTGCTTCGCCTTCGCACATGCTTGCTACTCCTCCTGTGCGGGTTGTGTCTCTCAAATTGCCATAATTGCTCTTGAATGCCTGCAGACGACGGGAAGAACGATCCGAGTCCATCATGAGTTGGCAGCACAGCACCACCACTCTGATCGAGGTTCGCCGAGGATGGAGCGAATGGATGGTGAAAGGCGAGCAAGCCATCGTCAAGACTGTCCAAGTCCGCGCCGTCGTCGTCAACGTCCGTCTCTTGACAAATGCCAGTGTCTTGCTCGTCCTGCTCTTGACTGTCACCTTGTCGTTGTGATCTCACAGGTGTCTCTAGTGAACCGAAGTCGGAGAGATGAGTGGCGGTGCGGGGCGTTCGTGATGTGGTCTGCGATAAGGACTGGCCGTCGTTCTGAGGTGAGAACAAGATCCATTCTTGCGAATCTTCAATCGCTCGCTTCCGTGATGGTGAAGCGGGAGCTTGCAACTCGGGATGTTGCTGTTGTTGCGGAGGTGCATTGATGGAGACCTGGCGTACGGGCTTCGGCCGCGGCCGTGGTTGTTGGAACGCCATATTCGCTGCGATGAGGTCGATGACGCTGGTATCGCGGAGACAGGGGTGGAGGTGTATGAGGCGGCGGTGGTGAGGATGGCGATGAGGTTGAAAGGGACAGTCGAGCACGTCACGCGGTGACCATGCGAGCGTGATTGAAGTATGCTCGGTAGACAGCTGGTTGAAAGGTGGGAGGATCTCGCGGGCAAACGGTCCCAGATCGAGCTACGAAAGTGTAATCAAGATAGCTTGATACGCGGGATTCGCGCCCGCGATCCGTCGGGAGGAAGAAGGGGGAATGTGAGGATGTCGCGATAGTCGACAAAGAAGAGAGGGAGAAATGGCAAAAGGAAGGAGTTCAGGCAGAAAGAGTGGCGAAGTTGGGCGTCCTCAGCCTCACACAGGGAGAATCCGTGGGGGACGTCGTTGTCAGTCGGAGGTCGCACGTGTGGTTGCGCGATCAGTTGACCACAAGTTGGCAGCCAGCTAATTTGTATCGTCGGTACCTGTGTGACGTCGTATTTCCAGGTCGGGATGGGCACCGTCCTACTCCTGTTCTCTGATGAAACGTGTCGCAACGCAGAGCAGGGCGGTTCGCAGGATGATGGTGGTCCGAATGTGTACAGAAGCAGAGATATGAGATGATATTAAGAATGAGATCTCAGCACAAGTTCTAACCAAGTCAACCGCAAGTCATGATGCTTTCTTTTCACTTATCGCCATAGGTGACTACGATCCCGTCATATTCTCGCGGGAAGATACCGTGATGGACGAGATAGATACGAAGGACTTTGTACTCATGTACCCAATCCCTATCTAGCCAAGACAAGTTCCGACGTCAATCATGCAGAGCTTATCTATGGGAGGATGATAGAGGAACCGAGCGAAGCACTTGCAAGGCTGCCCGATTGTGTTCACCGTTAAGCGCACGTCGTGTTCGGAAGAGAAGGCGTGTCTCAGTCAATAGCGCTGTAAGAGGATTGATTTCCGAAGTTGAAGTTTATCGATAAGGAAATAAATACCCTTCACAATCAACAGCAATTATTAGCAGATTCGGCATCTCTCGGAATTTATACTTTTGGCATCGGGCTGAAGAAAAAGAACATCCGCTAGTTCCGGACCAAGCCGAGCCAGTCACAGCCCACATGAGACCCTCCGTCCGGCATCTCCAGAACATGAGCCCGCCAACGCACCTGCCCTCCACATCTCGGCGTACCCAGGTACAAAATGTCACCGCGAGCATTCAAGACGACGGACGTGTCGGTGTGCAGATCTTGTATATTCCGACCGTTTCGAGGGCGACTATTATAAGCTGTTCTCGCGCTGGTGCGTGTGGCATTGAAGCGAAGATGAACCCTAAAGGGAAGAGGGCGAATGCGAACGGCCGGAAGTTGATCACGGTTGCGAGAGAGGTCTACGAATGCTTCACTTCGGACGGGTATGGGCTTGATTGCAACAAGTGCGGGAGGCAGCTGTTTCATGGGTATATATGAAGACAAGGTGTCGGTACGAATGCTGGGTCTGCTATGGTGGGAATGTATCAGATCGCTCAAAGACCATGGGAGCACGAAAAAGAGAAGATTGTCGTAAGTATATTGGCAATTGAATCTTGTGGAGATATTTTCCCTGGTCGATGGCCAAAGTTTTGGAAGTCAGTATGCTGGTGGCATCACTCAAAGGCTGACTTGGTCGTAACAACGTGTGAGTGGTCCTGCTCAGAATTTTTCAACGATGATGGCTTCGTTCACTTGTCCGATGGAATGCACAGAAGCTACTTGCTTTCGAAAAGTCTGCCACATGCGGTGGAACGAGGCGCCAACGTCGGAAAATTCGACCTCTGAGCCACATGAAGTTCACTTCAATGCCTCGCGCAACGCTACGTAGAAGCGAAATCCACGGCCCACCTGCGTGAATCCAGATCAGCACTTCGCCTGCTTACATCGACATCTGGCGTGCACCAACTACGACGTTCGGACACAGTGTCTCTTGATGTTCTCCGGGTAAAATACTTTCGATTTCACATGTGCCTGTGAGGAGCATAAGGACTCCAGTCGCAGAGCTATGGCGCAGTGTGTTCCAGAATGGCGCAAATACAAGCAGACCAACTCGAATTCCTGCATGAGCGAGCGCAAGCCTGCCAGATCCGTGCCAATTTGAAATTCACTTCACTTCGTCATTCAGCGCTAGGCAAAAGCTAGAGTCACGGAGTCCCCGACTTCCAGACTTCCCTTGCCTTGACTCCCGCCACTCCGCAACTCCACAGATACACACCAATACCAATACCACATCTCGGACCCAGCCAGAATTTCCATCGTCGATATCCACAGACTGCGCAACATGACCTTGACCACCACGAAAGCTGCACAGCCGAAGTGCCATCTGCTCGACCTGGCTCCGGAGCTGCGCAACCACATTTGGCGACTCTGCGCAGTGTTCGAGAAGCCCATCAGCGTCGTCCGAACAGACCTTGACCAGGACGGCACCATTCCAGACCCTCACAAGTACAAGCCGTAGTTCGAGCCTGCGCTTGCATGCACGAACCATCAAATACGTAGCGAGTGCTTGTCGATCTTCTATCCCGAGAACATTTTCCAGCTTGCCCACGCGTATCGTCATGAGTCCAAGGATCAAGGATTTGTGGGTTACTCCGATGTCTCCAAACGTCTCACGCACTGGCGGAAATGGCTCGGACCATATGTTCAGCAACTTCGAGAAGTGCGCATCGACAGACCGCCGCACGAGAGTGGCATCAGAGCTCCAACCACGTATGCAGCGCACCATCGATTTCACTACTTCAGCGCGAAGATCGAGAGCAATGGCGCTCTGACCATGGAGCTTTTAGCGCACAATACCAAGATCGGTAGTATCATGGCCGTGACTCGGGGGTGTCTCTGTGGACTGAAGAAGACGGCGAAAGCTCGCGGGTGGGAAAAGAAGCGTCTAGACGGCAGATTGCTGGTGGAACTGGTCTTGGAGATTAGCGAGCGGTACGACTGCTTCGGCTGCGAGATCAAATGCAAGGTGTGCGGTTTAGAGGTGATTCAGGGGTGGATCGGATGAGTTGATGACGGGCTCGAAAGGCTTCAAGTCGGACGGACTGGAGTGCGGCGGATTGAGAGACGGGACACCTTTTGGAACTGCCAGGGTCATGCCGCATACCTCCATACTAGCAACCTCCAGCAGCGGCGTCGTTCAAAGGACGGTACTTCGATAGCAGTCAAGATTGTGGAGACCGGATCCTGCTTGTTTAAGCGCCTGAGGCAGTGAGGCGTGTGTCAGATACAGCCCTGAACTAGTGGTCAGATTATGATAAACAACATATCGTACAACTAACGACTTAAGTCGCACTGTCGTCTGATGGAGTGCAGTGGTTCGAACATGGCATGTCTTCCATCCGAGACCAAGCGGGTTCTCGAAAGAAACACCGAAGCACCGAGAATTTCAATGAGTCCTTCGAAGTTTGCTCGCTGGCTGTCTTTGTAAAGTCAGTGCATCTTGCAAGAACTCTCCCAGGTCCTCTCTCCAACAGCCTCCATAACCAAGGCGATACAAGACCACTTCTTACCCGCGGACGCCCGCAGACGGCTGAATATGGCTCCAAGTATTTCGAAATCAGTCGCTACAAACACAGATTCTCGTCTGCTCAGACTCCCACCAGAGTTGAGGAACAGAATATGGCGTCTTTGTGCTGTATTCGAGCAAAACATCAATGTCTTCGACCCTGGAAACATCAACGACCACAAGCGACGTGCACTCGGACACCCTCTTGAGGATTGCAAGCTGTGCTTCGAGCCAGCACTCGCGCATACCAATCCCCAGATCCAATCAGAATGTCTTTCCAACTTCTACGCAGAAAATGTCTTTCTGATCGCCCGGCCTTACTACACGGAGTTCGTTTTGAGGACAACGCCGGACGATGTTCTCAGAAGTGCTCTCGCGCACTGGGGCAGCTTCGTCGGTCCTTACCTCAAATATCTGGTGAAAGTACGCCTTGAAGGACCGACGCGGAAGACCTGGGATCGATCGGATCGCAATATCCAGCGCATGCACCACTTCTCTGCGGAACTCAGGGATCAAGGCGGTGTGACTAACAGGCTCTACACTCGCGAGCGGCACAACCCGAATACCTACGGCGTGTGAGCGCATCGGAGTGGACACCGCCTTGCGGGCTCAGAAGGAGTATATCCAGGGTCGGATTGGCTCACTCCTTGGAAATCAGGCTACTAAGCTTGAAGTCAGGCTGGGGGGTGTCCATTCCGATGCGCTCACCTGCTGTGCGTGGGTGTGGTCCATGCATGTACAGACTGTATCCTGCATACAGGAATAGCGCTTACTGCTGGAAACTCAATCAAATGCCCCTTTCCGGCAGGTATCGACAGTTTCCTAAGGTCACATTGGTCCGGGAATGCTTCATGGGGCGGGAACTACTTCCTGTATGCAGGATATGGTCTGTATTTGCGGCCTGAAGAGGATGGCGAAATCTCGCGGGTGGAATCGAAAGCGTCCGATTGGCAAGGCGCTGCTGGAACTTGTCCGGGAAGTCTACGCCCCGTACCTTGGCCATAGCTTGGAGGTGAAATGTAACAATACGACTTGTCGCTTGGAGATCTACTGTAAGCCGGTTAGATTTGCAAAGAAGTCAGAGGCTGCTGAGCAGGGTTCGAGGAGATTTGATCGTGGTCGGGAAGCACCTCCAGGAGATAGAGCGAGCCAGACATGTGCAAGGCGTGGTACCAGATGTAGTCTGCTGAACTTGGTCTATGACTTGCCACGAAGATCATATCGCGAAAGTTTTCTTGCAAATGCCCGCGTGCTTCCAGTGACTGATGTGAAGGAGACGCTGGTGAGAGGTGATGACACTCGATTGCTTCGTAATGCTTTTGACTGAGAGCCTGGCAATAACAGGACTGCCCTGCGATCTGCTTGCCATAAACGCTGCATCGTCCATGTTCTTCGTGTCGGCGGCGAAGACGAGCCGAGTGATACAAGAAGATGTGACGTTCAGAAAATGTTGACGCCTCAGGCATGAATCGCGTCGAGGCAGGCAGGCACGTCTTCCGCCAACCACGACGTCCACGCTTCTGATTGCAACAACTTTCACGATGAGCCTCGAATCTTCCCCAGAGCCGCGACGCTCACCGAAGCGCAAGAGATCCTACGATGCTGCCGGAGATGCTGCCCTCGCATACGCATATGATGACGACCTCACGAGTGACGCCGACAACCAATTCCAAACTCCAGATCAAGCCAGTGAAGATGAGCAGGCCAACGGCACAGGCGCAAAGAGGCGGAAAGTGGAGCGACCGACGAGGCTGAACTATGTGCCGTACATGACACTGCGAGGACACAAGCGGGGTGTAGCGGCGGTCAAATTTTCCCCCAATGACAAATGGATCGCAAGTTGCTGTAAGGCGCGCAAGGGCGAAGAGGATGGCAGGACTTGTACTGACGCGGGACAGCGGCGGACAGCACCATCAAGATATGGGACAGCCAGACTGGAGCACTCTCGCAGACCCTCGAAGGACATCTCGCCGGCATCAGCACGATAGCATGGTCTCCAGACTCGAAGGTAATCGCTTCCGGCTCTGACGATAAAATCATACGACTGTGGGACATCTCCACCGGCAAAGCACTCCCCTCACCACTAGTTGGACACCACAACTACGTCTACAGTATTGCGTTCTCGCCGAAAGGAAACATGATGGTCTCCGGATCCTACGATGAAGCGGTGTTCCTCTGGGATGTGCGAGCAGCACGGATAATGCGAAGTTTACCAGCACACTCCGATCCAGTGTCTGGCGTGGATTTTGTGCGCGACGGGACATTGGTGGTGAGTTGCAGCAGCGACGGCTTGATTCGATTATGGGACACCAGCACCGGTCAGTGCTTGAAGACGTTGGTCCACGAAGACAACGCGCCTGTCACGAGTGTGAAGTTCTCGCCGAATGGAAAATACGTGCTTGCTGCTACGCTGGACTCATGCTTGCGGCTGTGGGACTACGTTAACGGCAAAGTCATGAAGACGTATCAGGGTCACAAGAACAGCAAGTTCAGCATCAGCACATGTTTTGGCTCGTATGGGATGGATCCGGCGCTGGGTGAGGATGGCAAGGAGATCGCAATGGACGAAGATGAGCCGACGTGGGCTTTTGCAGCTTGTGGCAGTGAAGATGGCAAGACATATCTCTGGGATATCTCCACAAAGGAGACTTTGCAGGTGCTGGATGGTCATGACGGTGTGGTTCTCGGTGTAGATTTGGGGCTGGAGGACCGAAGACTGGCGACGTGCGGCGTTGACAAAACAATCAGGATCTGGCGGCGGATACCAATGCCTTCGCATGCGGCAAGCGGTGACGGCAATGTCAATGTTAATGTCAATGGCGACCATGCGGCGACTGGTGCGGCGCTTTCAGACGAGGAACGCGTGAGGGAGTAAGACGGGCAAGCATCTGTCCTCGATCTTTCAGGAGCGCTCACGTCGACAACTTCGATGCTGTCTTCTGGCAGGTGTCACCCATGTCTCAGCTTTGCATTGGCCCGGAAATGTCTGTGTTGTCTCCAGGGGCCGGACAATGCTTCATGCTTTTTTGGTTCAGAGGCCGTAAAATGTGTCGCATCCGTGCGCTCGTTGGATCGTGGCGGGTCCAATACCCACAGGCCAGTTCATCTGTCACCTTTTTCACGGTCGCAGCAAATCGTAGAGGTTTTTCATACCGTCCACGTGCAGTACCACTTGCGAAGCCATGAGATGTTGCACGGAAAGCTTCTTGTCCCAGTGCAAATCCTCACCAAGGAAGCTCGAATGGAAGGGACAAGACAGGACATGTACCTCCGACTCTCTCCTGTTCTATCCGGCATCCCCAGCGCTTACGCTGTAGCCAATGCAGTGGCGAGGGATCCGCAGCGAGCCACGTGGGTCACGTGGCCACTTGCGGAAGGGCTTCCATGTAGCTGGACTCTGGACTCTGGACTCCTGGAGGGCTTCGTGCCACGTGGCCGCTGATGAACTGGTTCCGTCCGTATCCCCTGCGCCTCCACTTCTTCACACCTGCGCAAAACCACAGCCAGGACTTCGTCTGTGAGATCGGCGTGGAGTCTTCGTGGCATAGTTGTGGCAGACTACGAAATCTATTCTGGTCTGGCCCTTTACCACCGTGCCACCGAGTCCTACCGCTGTTCGCAGTCGCTTGTGCAATAGCTACCGAATTGTCTTCCCCCCGGCCGATGATGCGTCTACAGACCATATCCTGCATACAGGAAGTAGTCCCCGCCCCATGAAGCATTCTTGGACCAATATTCCCTCAAGAAATTGTCGATACCTGCCGCGAAAAGGCATTCGATGAAGTTCCCGGCAGTAAGCGCTATGCACTATGCAGGAAACTGGGCAGTCTGTAAACAAGAGTGGAGGGGGCCGCTTCGCACGGTCACGCCTGTGGAGCGTGTTACACACCTCCACATACCACGTGTCTCGTGCATACGGGAACGGCGCCGTGAAGATCGGCACATCGGAGTGATTACCATTCAAACCTCGTCTACACAGTAAGGTCCGTGGAATGATTACAAGGAGGTAGGCAGCAGGCCGTTCTAGACGTGCCCCCCCTGAGCCTGTGTCCTGCATATAGGAACAGATGTTACTGCCGGAAACTCAACCGATGCCCTTCTTCTGCAGGGATCGACATTTTATCGAGGTTATATTAGTCCGGGAATGTCGTAAGGGCTAATACACCGCCCTCTAAACTTCTTATAAATTAATAGTTACATTAATAAACTAGCTACGTGTTCAATAAAGAGTTTCAGGTGTCAGATTATGCTATTGCTTCCTTGTCTGATCCCCTGACTTTAAATCATGTGATCCCAAAGTCACGTGACCGATTTTCTGTACTAGGGAAGGCTTCTCAATCATGCTTTTGGTCCAGAGACTGTAAGTGATAAAACGGGCGCAAAGGCTCCAGGTCGACTTTTGCCTCGTTCCGGTCCCATCTCCAATCATCTCCTTCGTAGGCAGCCGAAGTCAGAAGGTATATCGCTTAGCTTCGCAGCCGAAGGCTCTGAATCCCAAAGCTGTGGCCCTGAAGTTATGTTAACCTTCCAGGTTCACTCGTGAGAAGGAGCTAGGTTCCCGGCACTTGGAAAATCTTATCAGGTACAGACTCTGGACCAAAAGCATAAAGCAGTGCCTGGTCCTTGAAGAAGATGCCGATCTCCGATCTAATGCAGGGTCGAGAAATCCTGGACACCTTCCCAAAGTCGGCACAGATTGAGTTTCCAGCGTCGCCCTATGCAGTCCACGGTCTTTACGACAATAAATTTAGCAATAACGGAAAAGCGTCGGGATGCCGATATAAAGACTGTGTTCCCGCGCTCCTTCTGTCTCTCCATCGATTACTGCGACTACCCTCCAACTTGACCGGGCCCAGCAACTACCGTATTCCGACTTCACAAGGCCTTTAACGAGTATCGTCTTCCCAGTCCGCCAAATCACCCTCCAATCGCACTAACCCTCTCTAAACACGTTAACATAAAGCTCGCCGCCCTCCTCGCCATCGCAGCAGCCGGCGCCGCACTGGCCGACAAGGCCGGATTTTATTGTGATGGACTTAGTACAGGTGACGCCAACGATCTCTGTGCGATGATTGCCCAGCAAACCGTAAGACGCCGCGCTCTTAAGACTCGCTCACCCTTCTCTAACACCCGTGTCCTTAGTCCTCTACTATCCCGGGAGTTTGCTGCCCCTACGCGGGTCACGCGGAACAATGGAAAGAAGATTGCGAGGATCGAAATGGAAATCCTCGTGCCGTGCGTGCTGGCGTGGACGTCGGATGTGACTAGCGCTGTGCTGCTGAACTGTCGGGATACTTTGCCGGGGGTTCGCAAATCTCGGCGTTTTTGGACGTCGTCGGAATGCAATCATGGAAGTGGTTAATGTACGATTTACTATCCTGGTTGCCTTTTCCCTTACTCTGTTCGCTGCAAAATGGAATCACTCACCTGCCTGCGCCGTTCATCCAGTCTCCTCGCCGACCTTGCTCCCCTGCTATGCTTCCTCCCTATGCTCGCCCTACTCTCGCCGGCGCAACACTTTTAGAACACCAATATCGAACCGACAGCGATCTGAAGCGGAGACAGTGAGCGCGCACGGCTTGAGTGCTCCGCTGACCTGCGAAGATTGGTCAGCGATGTTGCGGATCTAACTTAGCAATCCTCCAGAGGCCGATCGATATGCTAATCCTAGTCCACTGCTCAAATGTATGACTTATCTAATCCAAGATGATCAGTGTACGAGTGAACGCGCGCCTTCTTCAAAGGTGCAATCATTCCACGGTGTAGCACAGATCTGGAAGACAGCAACACGAGACGTCTGCAACCTTCGTGCCCGTAAACCTCTCCAGTTTGTTGGATGTCATTTTTGGACTTGGCATTGGCATTAGAAGGGCAGTCGAAGGGCCACACCGGCGGCCCTCATCAAGAAGGACGCCATTCGGGTTTCGGAAGTTGGTCTACCGTGGAGTCTAGACTTGTGGGAACGGGACAGCGGTACAACCTTAAAACCGTCCACAAACCTCATTCGGTCTAGCTGACCCTTGATCGAGATTGCTCCGGGAGCAGGGTCCTGCTAACCTCACAGCGCTAAAATCTGAGCTCATGGCGCTAACAAGACTAAGTTTGAGGTTTTACATAACCTTAGCTGTGACTTTATTTATGACCTTACCGATAATCTTGTCGAAGACCTTAGGAAGGTAGATTAAGTTACGAAGGCAGCGAAAAACTATGTTAAAGCTCGCGGCGACCTAGGGAGCCTACGACTGGCAGTCGGGCGCGGCGCTAATCGAAATAGGAGCATTTAAAACGAGTTTTAATACTGCCTATAAGGTTATCTATAAGTTGATCTATAATATCAAAATCTCCTTCTCACAGTCCGGGAGCTTCCCGCGTTTAGCGCACTGTGAGCTCAGGTTTTAGCGCTGTGAGGTCAGCAACACCCACCTCCGGGAGTTCAGTCAACTCGCCTATCTGCGACCATGTATGAGCGGGAGGAGTGGCGGCACTGAATTTCTTCTCAGCGAAGGATGTGCCGATACAGCAGCGCCGCTCTCCGTGCTCGTCCGCTGCTCCCTGAAGAGCGCAATTCGTGCCCCAAATCCACCCAGATCTGGCCCTCTGCAAAAGTCAACGCTTCCACGTGGACGCACTACGTGAACTCTACAAGCGCCACTCGGCCGCTCCGTGCGCAGACACCTCGCGTATTGTCCATTGCGCTCTGGAAGCAGGATGCACAGACTGCAAAGGTCGTTAGCATCGGTCATGGCCGTGCCTGGCAGAAGTGCGCTGCGTCCGCGCTCCCTCGTATAAAAGGAGGCTTGCCCGCCAGTTGGCTTGCACTTCCGCCCACCCACCAACCAAAGCATCACCTTGAACGTCATGCAGCTCTCAAGCGCCCTCCTCGTCGTGCCTCTTCTACTTCAGGCGGCTATGCATCGCCGACAGTCCAGCATGTTGAAGGGCGATCCACTTCCAGCCAGCTGGCCTGCGGCGTGATAGGATACGACTGCGGGAAATACCTGCTATACCTGCTGAACAAGGTCCAATGCACTGTCGCCCAGCGTGAGGCCTTGTGCAGGAAGAACTCGAAGTGCAAGAGCTATGGCTACGGCCTGAAGACCTGTCGACTTTACTCCGCTCCGGTCAAGGACAATGTCACCCGCAAGTCCGGCTCGCCATTCAAGTTCTACGATAGAGCTTGCTCATGCCCTTTTCGCCTGCGACTGCGCCACGGACAACGACATCCGCGAAACGGACGACGACGGTGTCTTCGACCACCGTGAGTGTGCATGTATTTTTGCTCTGAGGCTGTTCTGATATTCTCGCCCAGTCTCGAAAGACGAGCACCGCGCCTGTGTTAACGACGAAATCAACGACGGCAATTATAACGACGATGACTGCAGCAAGCACTACTGCTTCCACAACGACCTCATCCGCAGCTGCGACTACTTCAGCGTGTCCGGGTACTAAGTTCAAGGGCGGAGTTCCTTATTTCGTTTACTGCGACGAAGCCTACGAGCAGAGGACGACCGGGGAAGACGTCAATTTTGTTCGAGTCATTCCCAATGTGGAGTCTACGTACGCCTGCATCGACTTGTGCCAAATTCCGGAATGCAATGCCGTGAACTATATCACAGACGCTCGACAACCGAGCTATGGTGAAGCTGGCGACTGCTTTCTGCTGACCAACCCCGTGGAAGAGTTGAGGCTCGAGGCAGCTGGCATCAATCTAGCTGGCACACCTGGCCAAAAGTAGCAACGTAGATAGGGAAGGAATTTTGGCAGCGCAGCTGTACCTCGGATCCATATCAAGGAAGCCCGATTCTCAAGCACCAAATTATACAGAGCAGTCTGGTCGCATTCGACACCCTGTATTTAACTATGCTGTGATGAGTATGCATGCCCATTTCACGACAGATCGAAGCGGGTCGGGCTGAAGAACGTCGCACAAGTCATATCCGCGCTGCGTAGATTTGAACATTGTATTGTCATTCATGTTCATCATCTCGACATGCTACGCTCGCTTGAACGCTGCGACAACCACTTTTATCCCTAAAACTTCCCCCGAAACATCCACCCATCCAGACACGACGCCACGGGTACAGCACTCATGAACCCCAGCAACCCTAACGACAAGGCCATCGTATTCCACCCAGCAGCATCCAACAGCATTCCACCCCACACCGGTCCAATCGAGTTGCCCGCCGCCCAAGCCATGTTAAACAGTGCATACGACTGCCCATACGATCCCGCATTCTTGATCCCCATCGCCGCATCCTTTTCATCCAACCTCGCAGCACCATGCGTCACCTCCGCCGCCAACGGCTCCAGCACAAGCGTCATACAGCACCCACAAAGACACAACAACACGCACAACAACCCCTGCTGCGACCTGCTGTTATGATCCACAGCCCTCAACATCGTCACCGCAATGCCAAGCAATACGAAGCCCGCTGTTGCAAACCACCTCCCTACATATCGATCTGTCATGCGTCCTACGATGGGTCCGAGTAAGGCGGGTAGACTTAGCGGCAGGAAGATAAGTCCGCTGCCGGTGCTATTCCAGCCGAAGACCGTTTTGACGGTCATGGGCAGGACGGCTTGGAAGGCAGAGAAGACGCAGGAGATTACAAAGACGCCCCAAATCGCGACGCAGAAGCGGAGGGAGGTGAGCAGGCGGAAGACGGGTGGGAGGAGGCGGCGAGGGGGAGTGGTGGTGAGATTGAGAGTGGAGGCGGAGGGTCTGGAGTCGAGACTGGTGCATTCGATTATGACGATGGTCTTTTTCTTGTCCTTGGTTTCTGATGAGCTGTTTTCGAGGTCGTCCAGTGACGGAACGACAATTGTGGTGTCGGATGGTGTTTTTCCCTTCATGATGAGTCGCAATAGGATGTCCAGTCCAACGACGGCGGTGGCAAACCGAATACAGCGTGGTACCCGGCCTGAGCGAACACGAGTCCACCGATCACGAGAGCCAACAACCTGCCCATATTGAGCCCGATGCCGATGTATCCCATGTACTCTCCGATGTGCTTGCAACCGACGGTGTCGACAAGTACGGCTAGGCCTGTCGCCCAGACGATCAGAGCAGAGAAACCTTGCAGCGCACGTCCGAGGACTTGAAGGGCGATATGTTGCGAAAACCAGAGATCGAGGGTGGCTGCGAGGAGGATACACAGGCCGATGAGGAAGGGTGTGAGACGAGAGGTGCTGCGGTCGGTATACCATCCCCAGGGACCTGTTCTCGTTGTCAACCATGTGTACGAAAGAAGTTGCAACGGAAGAGAGCCTACCTGCTGTGACGAAGCTTGCAATACCGAAGACGGCGAGCAGGATTGCTATCCAGAATTATACCTTGTCTTCGGGGACGTGGAGTCTCTCGTGTAGAGGGTGAAAGGACCGATCGGTAGTATCGCAGCAAAGAGGAACTGGTCGGTGAAGACGGCGAACGTGACGGTGAAAGCGATGAAGGGTGTCGACGATCGCAAGGCCGATAGCGACCACTTGCTTGGGTCCATCTTGAAGAGAATTTGGGCTGAGGTGAAGAGAACGAACGGCGGTAGTGTATCATGATCGAAGCAGTGGAGCGTCGCATAGAGAGGGATCATGTAGCATATATACATGCCATCGCCTTGTACCAATTAGACACAAGCATGCCTCTGTAGCATTACGCTCGGTCTGCCACAGCCATAGCAGTACTATCCACGGTCCGGAGTCGCAAACAGCCTCACATCCGGTAACCTTCATATGGCGGGAGCCAGTGCTTGCAACGCAATTGGTGCACCCGCAAGCCACAATATCTGTAGGGCTGGCTTAAGAGGTGCTATAGCCAACAGCAGAGTGGAAGCACTGTCGCTGGGAGTCTGAGACAGTGTTCAACGGCTCCAACTAACCACGGTCGAGAGTCAGCGCTGGCAACGCCATTGGCATGTCCGCAAGCCACAAAATCGTATAGGGCTGACTGGGAAAGGACTCTCGCTTCGGTCGTGGCAGAAGCACTGTTGCTGTAGGCTTGAGGCTGGCTGAAGCGCCGCTAATTGGAACGCTACCCCGTTGTCTCGCGTAATGACTGGGCAAGGAAGCTGTCCACTGGTCGTCAGGTTGTTCAGCTGTGCGTTGTCGACGCCACGGAACATGGCGGTTGGCCGGGCTTATTTATAGCTTGGGCATTGCACTAATGAGACGTAATGACGGTCAATGACCACTCTGCTCATGGCCGGCGCTCGTCGATTTCGGCTGTGAGCTTGCACGGTGTCGCTGCTTCGCAGACATCGGCACGTGAGCCGCGAGATACTCATGGTCAAGGTCAGTGGACTTCTTCCATAAGCAGAGTTGGCGCCGGTCTTGGGCTCCTGTATCTTCATAGGCGAAAGATTGTAGCTACATCGTAAGGCTGCGTGTTCCTTCAGCCCTACCAGTGGTACCGTATGGCGTGACAGAGCGGTATGCAAGCGCATGCATGGCGTTCGGACGGACTCCTCGATCAAGCTGTCCTGATCGATGGCGCTCTCGATGAAGAGTGATTCGATCTGCTCAGCTGATGGCTTGCAAGACGTGACGGCGTGATGTTGTTCAGCTTTGCGGGGAATTGGAGAGCCGCGGCGACGAGCCCGACATTGAGACCGAAAGCAGTCCCACAATATCCAGGAAGATACGTGCAATGGAACTGGAGAATTCTCAAGTCGACTTACGCCTATCAACAGCCTCGATCGAGCTGTTGTCGCCTTATCCTTTCCCTTCCGATCCCATCTTCTGTCAACCAGCATCATGCAAATGCAACAAACCCAACACCAAACACCACGCTAGACTGCGCGAAACGTCTTCGATCCAACGTACAGCACCAAAGTCAACCACCACGGTCAAGATCTAAGCCAGAACGCCGGCCCTCATGCCCTCAACCCCTTTCCTTCCCATGCCCTTCAAATCACCTAACTCCTCCAACGTCCGGACAACAACCAACATTTTTTTCCCACCATCGTCCTCCACCTCACTACCTTCCTCTTCAGCTTCCAGGTCCAATTCACACAGACACTCCACAATTTTCTCCGCCTTCTTTCTGCCTACACCTTTCAGCAGCTGAATCTTGCTGATGTCCCGCGAATTGATGATTTGTAGCAAATGGCGAGTCCGTGGCGTTTGAGATTCATTTGAGGATGGTGCATTTAGTTCATCGTAGGACGAGTCTTCCGTGCCGTATGAGGACTTGATGGGTCTTGTCGCGACGCTGGTGGGCTGGAATGGTCGCGGTCGCCGGATTTTGGTGCGAGGTCGAGAGATGGCGGCACGGTCGTCGTCGTAGTCTTCTTGATCGTCCTCCTCTTCGGCGTGGTAGCTGTGGTCTTCGTCCTCCTCTTCTACGTGCCGATGCGCTTTTCTTGACGCTGTTGCTTTGGCAGGTCTGCCTTCGATGCTGTCTCTTAGTCTGCCGATTCTCTTGCTCAACTTCTCGTTTCCAGGAAAGAAGTCCCTTTCCGCACGCTCAAACATTTCCAATGCATTTTTCTTCTCGCCGTTGGCTTGCATTTGTTTCGCTTGCAGTAGTATTTGCAGCCCTTCCGCCCGTTCGGACTCTTGGCCTTCCACTCTCTTCTCCAATGCATCCAATCTTCGCTGAACCTCGGCTGAAATTAAATGCGACTCCATAGGCGCCGGTTCAACTTCCGTAGCAGTAGCCTTCGCAGCGGCGGTGGAGGAAATGTGGTTTGATAACGCCTCGGACACCTTCTGCTCGATCAGCCGCTCGATGGCGTCCTGTGACATTCCTGCATGAACAGCAGATACTGCCGGTCGCTTTGAGGGACGAGCGATAATAGACATTGAAGCCTCCGAGCTGGTTCGTTTCGGCGATTTGATGGATGGTGGCGCAAGACGGGCCGACGAGGTATTGGCAAGAGTGGTAGGCCTAGCTTTCGCCGCAGGCTTGATGGCATCAGAGAAGACGGCGAACTGTTTCGACGGTTTCGGAACTGTGGTGGTGACATCCTTTAGATGCGATGTTTGCGAGAGGACTTTCGACCGAAGCGGTTGGCGATTCATCGATGGAGCGGGCATGGATGCGTCTGCCTGTAGCTTGCCAACTGGAGGGTCGCGGAAGAATGGCACGTTCTCAATCTCGTTGACCTCGATCTTCTTGGTACGGTTGGCGAAGTTGAGACTGCTGAGTGTGTCAAGGTGGTAAGATCTCACAGGGGCAAGGTTCAAGATCATGACCGTCAGGCCGTTATTCTGGCCAAGCGCAAGGATGCGAGTCATCTTCGACTCACGATAGGGAATCCGTGAGGCCTTGCGAGAGATGGCTTCGACGCAGGAAGCGAGCACGAAGAGAGATTTGTTGATGCTCGCGCTCTCCACCAAGCGCTCCTTATTGTTGTCCGTGCGACGGTTGTCTTCAGAGCCTGCAAGATCAATGGCAGAGGCAGTGCTGACCTGAATCTGGTCGCCGGTGGTCTGCGTGACCTTTACGCACAGCACCGCATGCGAACGTGAGGAGTGCGCGTTGAGTTTCGTGGCTGACGTCGAGCGATTGACGTTCGCCTGGTCATACATTTGTTCAAACTCCTTCAGACTCGTGCAGGGCCTCTCCGTCAACCCCACCACGATCGCCTTTCCCGATTGATTGTCCCGGATCGGTAGTCCGGCAGGTGTGCGCTTTTCCGGCGGCTCGAACAGGTCGAAGACGCGGTCGTTGTAGATCTCGTAATAGCTCATGACCACTTCCACCGATGAATCTCCCGCTGTATCCTTTTCGATCTTCCGTGCGCGTCGGTATATGCTCGAGAGCAGTCGCGGGATCACACCTCGTTCTGCCAAACTCTTGCCTCCTCGCATCGTGTGTGTTTTGCCAGTGCCAGTGACTCCGTATGCGAATAGTGTGACATCGAAGCCTTTGAAAAGGTGTTTGACTGTAGGCGCGACTGAGCGACCGTCAGTTCACGTTCGTTGACCTTTCAATTATCCATCGTTCTCGATACGCACCTTCGCTGTCGAAGAGATCTGCTTGCGTCGCGGTTTGGCCATAGACACTGCTGAACTGAAAGGAGAAATGTTCGGAGTCGCTCTTCGGATTGGGTATCTTGACCACACTCTTGTTGTCTCCGGCGGCCTCCACGATGATGTCGTCCTCCTTCTCCGCCTTCAGCAGCGGCCGAACGCGAGCTACCACGCGGACACTCATGTTTGTTGATGAGCCTGTTGGTTAGTATGCCGTATGTTCGTAGGGAGAGCCGTTGCATGCGAGGTTCAGATGTCCAGAACCCCTTGCATTCTCGATCCTAGTCGCATATTCGAGGCTTGTCCGAAATGTGATTATCAATTGAGGCGGCTTCCTAGGCGCGTGCTTCCGTCGATCTTCTCATTTCAGAGCAATATTTTGGTAAAGCCGTTGTAGGGGCGACTCGGGAAGCTCGTTCCGGCCCGAAGAACTGCTCTTTCTTTCTTTCTTCAATCCCGACCATCGTCATCACCATCCTCAGGCATCACGCGTCAAGAAATAGCAACATCTTCCGAAAAGAGTCGTCAACACCTCGATTCGTATCTTTCCTTGTCCCAACTGTCGCTGTCTCGGACAATACCAACCAACCGAACTATTGACCTGAGCGCCTAACAAGTGAAACGACCTCACCACACCGACGGGACGCGCCGTCACCAATCATTGGCCTCCATCATCCTGACCAGGACATATCCTGAAGCCGCCCGATTTCAGACCACGACTTCACCTCTCACTGTCAGCGCCTCGAACATCATTTCGACGCGCGCGGTGGAGACTCGTATTCGCACAGGGCATCATGAGCGCCGTCGACAATACGATGTGTTCCAGTCACTCCATTGTCGACGCGCGCTGATTTTTAGCGAGCCATGCACTCAGTCAGGAGATGAGACAGTGAATGCACTCAATGGAGAGTGTTCACCTATTTGTACTTTCTCTCCGTCCTCTTATTTCCTTCAATTCTCATTCTTCTTCATCTATTTCAAACTCGCAGTATCCTTCGCTTTCATTACATCTTTCATCCCTTCAGCTTCGACTACCTCCACATCCCTGAAGCTGGTCTTCATTCCTACAACTAATACAAAAGTATTCCATCCTTCATCGACACTACCGCAACAATGCCTTCCACCCGAGACATCCTCATTCTGGTCCTTGGCTACTCCGCGGCCATCCAAGCTGGACCAATTCGTGCCCGAGACAACGCTCCCGCGTACGGAGACAACAGCGCTCCTTCAGCACCTGCAGCTCCGGCATATGGAGACAGCGTTCCTTCATCCGCTCCTTCATATCAAGCTCCATCTGCGCCAGCTCCACCGTCTTACCAGCCTTCATCGTCCGCACCGGTGTCCGCGGCTGAGAGCTCGCCTGCCGCTTCAGTCCCTGCGTACGGTGGTGGCAGCTCTTCTTTAGCGTCCACTTCATCGGCCGACATCCCAGCTCCATCGCCTCCAAGCTACCACGGCTCGAGTTCCTCTAAGGAGGCCTCTCCAGTCCAGACTTCGTCTGCAGCTTCTGTGCCGGCAACTTCTGCTCCAAGCTATCAAGGCTCGGTCTCGAAGTATGAGACTATCTCAGTCCCGTCCTCCGACTCGCCGGCGCCTTCGGGACCTGCAGGATATGGACCGAGCAAAGGTGGCAAAGACTCTACAACAGCATCTTCGACATCTTGCACCAGCCCCGTGGGCGGCTCCGCATCGTCTGCTCCTCCTCCCACCAACACAGCACCAGGATACAACGGGCATGCTTCCTCTGTCGGTCCCGCGGCTACCAGCAGCGCTTCGGTTCCAGCATATCCCGCAGTGACCGACTCCTTCACTTTCGCCCCATCGGCTTCAAAGACTCCGCCGAGCTACGAATCGAAAGGTGGCTCCACTGCACCCGCTTATGTACCATCTGCCTCTAGCAGCGCTACCATGCCCGGCTATGGTTCTTCCTCTTCTAGCGTCGATGGCCCTGTCGGCGGAACTTCGAGCTTTCCAACGTATCACGTCACTGCCAACGTTTCCACCACCTACAGCCATGCACCTTCGTCTGCAGTGACTAGTGCGACCATGACGGCGCCAACCTATCCTGAACCTTCTGGACCAGCACACTCTGCACCAGTCTACTCAGCTCCAGCGTCTTCCAAGCCTAGCAATACCGTCCCGGCGCCCTCAGCGCCAGCTTATGTTCCATCGGGCTCTGATGCCGCACCATCGGCGCCACCGCACTCCCAGCCGAAAGATATTGGTCAAGCTTCCGGTCCACCTGCACCAGCATATCAACCCCATCCAGAGGCACCAAAAGAGACGCAACCCGCCGCGCCATCTTACGGCCAGAACACCGCCAATGTTCCTGAATCTCACGAAACTACCGCTCCTGTTCCAGCTCCATCGGCACCGGCATACAACCCTCTGCCTAGTGTGATCGTTCCATTGTCCAAAGGAGGTTCCTCTGAGGCGTCTCCTACCAAGCCGAGCAGCTACGCACCACCAGGCATCACCATCGTGCCTGTCGACACACATTCGTGCAAACCCACGACTGTGACGGTCACAGAGAGCAAGGTCGAGACTGTCACTGTCACTGCTCCGGTTTCTGCAAGCTCGCACTCTGCCCCATCGTACCATGCCACCACACCTGCTTCTTCCACGGCCCACGCTGCTTCTACGCCTGCTGCGTACTCGTCGACCGCCTCCACGAAAGCTGCTGAGTCCACTTCTGCCGCACATCCGTCTGCTGCTTCATCTACCGCCGCTGTGACGAGCTCCGCTGCTGCTTCCACCCCTGTGGCCTACAGCTCTGCCGCAAGCACGACTGACGCTGCCCCCACACCGCCCGCCTACGCACCTGCTGCTACGAGCTCCGCCGCTGCGACTTCTGCCGCTCCATCGGCGGCGCCGTACTATTGAGCTACGAGTCCTCCGTTTGGGTGAGAAATCGGACATGAGTATCTCGGTTGATGGACGTAATCTTGGGCCGGACATGCTTTGATGATTGGAGTTGGCGTCTTTTGTGGGTGATGCGGATGGAAGTGTACATTGTCAGCGTACAACATGGCAAAGAACAGTACAAAGGCTCGAGGTGTATGAATACAGTCCTTACGATGCACATGCAGTGAAATAATTAAATGGCTTGGTCGAAGAACTCCTGGCTCTTGCGTCGTATCATCTGTCTCAATTCATGATCCTTGTTGTCAATTGGAAGACACATCTGTCTTCTCATTTAATCTTTCATGTTGTTCCTTCCATGAGCAGTACGTCAATAATGGTGAATTTCCGCATGACGTCCTGATTAGGCAGCGCGAATGCCCCTCCAAAAAAGCGATATGGCTTGGCGCGAGCTTCAGATGCTGGTTGATGCCTCGTGAAGCTCTCTGTCACAAGTGAATCATCAACTTTCCACACTCTTCTTGAACTCTACAACACAAACTCACACCCTCGAATCGCTACGACATGCTCCACCAGTTCCGATAACAACAACATCCTTCCCTTCCGACCACATCACCGCGAGAGACCGCCGCCACCGCGGCCTTACCATCACAATGGCGGACCAGCTGCTACCCAGCATGCTGTCATTCCCTCCAGAGACGAAGAGGGGCAGTCTGAGCATAAAAGAGTACGACAACGCCATCACAACACATGTCAAACAGCTCAAAGACATGCCAACAACAGCATGGGAAAAGAAGGATTTACTTGAAATGCTCGACCCGGCCGTGAACTCAATACCATACCTCTTCGCCCTCAACTATCAAATCTCGATTTCACAAAAGGACAACATGCGCTCGGACGAGCTTGCCACACTTGCGCTGGACTATCTTGTCACGTTCGATCCAGTCCAAGTACGGTACGCCGGCGAGCAATGGCGACTACTCTTCGAATTTGCTCTCGGCGCGCTCGAACACAATCGATCCAACGATCTCACACCTCTCGTCACTGCGCTTCTGCGTCTGGATCCCACTTCCGGCACTCTCACATCATCTCACCTGCGTCTAGTGCGACTCTGTATGGCCCATGGCGTTCCTAACCAGACTCTACCACTTTTCGACAAGGACATCTACGCATACCCTCAAAAGTCCGGGAAGAACGTTCCAGACGACATTTTGTGCGAGGAGCACGAGCTGAGCAACGCCTTCATCACGGAGAAATCGCACTTCTCCAGACAGCTCGGTGCGGAGCACGTTCTGGAATACTACCTCCTCGCTGCGCTTGTCTACATCGGCTACCGAAATTTCCCTCGCGCACGTTTATGCCTGGAGTGCGTTCTCTTGACACCATCTCATGGACACACTACCAGCGCTCTCCAAACGGAAGCATACCAAAAATGGCTCCTCATTGGCCTCATCTCAGATGGCAAGCCCTTCCCAGCCATCCGCACACTGGACTCCGTGGTTTCAAAGTCCGTCGAGAACGCCACAACGATCTACAAATCTCTAGTCTCGGACTTCCAATCGCGTAACTTGCCGAAGTTTCGCGCAGAGATTGAGTTCGGCGGCAACACGTGGGCGGACGATGGCAACCTACGACTGGTTCGCGAGTGCGAGAACGCATTGCAGAGGTATCGGGTCATCGATCTCCAGAAGACCTACGCTGCTCTTCCCGTCGGACGTGTCGCAGCTCTGCTGGATCTCCAAGCCAAGGACACACTGTTCTTGCTTCAGGACATGATCTCATCCGGCTACCTGCGCGCAGAAGTCACATCGCCCACATCACACACCACTGCCAACGACGAGAACGTCGTCCTCCGGTTCCTCCCCGACTACGCCACTACAGACGAAGCCGATCTCGAGAGGCAGACGGAGCGAATAGCTGCTCTTGTCAACTTCGTTCGTGACGCCGAGCGGAGGGTCGCCCTCTCGAAGGAGTTTGTGGACTGGCAGAAGCGCAGCAAGCGTGCGGGTGCAGCGGACGCAGATTTGGCCGACGCGATGGATCTGAGCTGGGATGATCCTGTGAAGGGCGGGAACTTGATGGCGGATATGGAGGGTGAAATTGAGGAGGTGGAGGACGACGAGGATCTGATGACTTGAGGATTGAGCAGTCGGGGTTGTACATGAGCCGAGGAGAAGACGCTGGCGAAGCAGTCCGCTTACAAAGACGAAGTGGAAACGAAACGAAAGGCATGAAGACTACGACTCGGCGTATTTAGCGATGAGGCTCTGGCGACCTCACCCCGAGAGAGTAGCAGAGGAGGCGGTTAATGACTAGAAAGAGCGTTTGAGCGCATGCATCTTCAGAACAGCATAGCGTATCACAGCACAGCACAGCTTTACACACAGCGTGGTTGTCTTGGCATATGTGACATGGCTCATGAGGCCGGACTGCCATTGTCGCTACCTCCTTGGTCCCGTTCAAACTGCACCGCACAAACATTTGTTTCGAGGATGTACGACGTGTCTACGAGTTAACCGGAGCCGCAGTGCTAACGGATTGTTGGCTCTCCGGCTTCTTTGAGCGGAGCTATGGAGGTAGCAGGAGCATGTCTAGTGCCTCCAATCTCCTGCTCAAGGCGCCTGCATGCAAATCTTGCAGTGCCGTTCCAGCGGTATTTCAGAGCCAGGCCCGTGCTCATCATCGTCCTCACAAATGCTGGCATTATGCTGCCAACATAAATTACAACTGGCGGTTTGACCCAGGCAATCGGTCTGGATCTATGCTCTTGGCGCAGCAGTCAGATGTGCCCGTGATCAAAAAGCGGAAGAAT